>JAOVVB010225828.1:0-10480 GCA_028570985.1 Heterobranchus longifilis
CGCTGAGTATGGATAAGTACCTATTACAACCCCACTTTAAAACATTCAAACTATCCCTTTAAAGGCTTAAAGGTTATTTCTGTAATATATGATAACTGCAGTTGTCTAGCACACTAGCGCACAGTGCCTTTCCTTTTCCTTTTGCAAATTAAAATGCATTCGTGTAAGCATCTGAATTTATCATTTGTCCATATAAGTAAAGTCTTTCCGTTGTTTTTTCACAATTACTTTTTTTGTTTGTTCAAGCTCTTTCTCTGGGAATGATTTGTTAGCAACACTGTGAGCTTTTTAACACTGAACATATCACTGCAAAAGCCACTCCTATCTAAAATGCTGTAGGTGCTGGAAGGCATACTTACTGTGGATGTTACCCAATATCTACCTACACAGACTGCGCTGGTGATCCCTTTCTATCCCTGGCAGTCTTTTACAGGTCAGTGATCTCCCATTACTGTGAGAAGATCTGAGCCATGTTCCTAACAATCCTTTTCCTTCTTTAGCTGGCTCAAACACTAGATAAGGCCATAGTGTAAAACAGTCTTATAAGCGGAATAGTACTGTACTGCACTGCACTGGTAGAAAAGAGCATCCGTAGTCAAAAGGTTGCTACTAGTTCAAAGTATACACTGATCAAAATAACTTCTTGCAGTATAGCAGCACATAGTTAACCCTGATCCAGGTCAATCTTATTTATTTCCAGGCAATGACATCTACAAATCATGTCTGAGTGAGGGAGAGGGTGAAGAAAACAGAGTTATCTTAGGACTTTTATTCAATTAATTCCAATTAAACTGCATGACCCAGCCTTTGAGGAATATGAGAGTTGTCACTCACCCAATGCTCGTCTCATCATCACTGGCAGACCAGTTAAAGGAGAGGGCTAATGTTTTAATTAGTTCAAGGATTTTGTGGAAAACGCTACAGTGCTCATGCTTACACTGTGGGCTGTTGGACTGGTGTGTTTTTCCTAAGGTGATGCAGTGGCAAATGCTGAGAGGCAGGTTAATGTTGTTTCCCTCCCTGGGGGATTAATCACCTGGACTCATAACTACAGTACCTGCCAACATAATCATCCTGAGAGATAGGGAGACTCTGCCAACAGCGAACCTGGCAGACAGCAGGGGCAAACACAGCGAGACTGGAGAAATTAACCACATGCATTTTGTCATACTACCACTAAATATTTGTGTCACTGTCTGCTACTTGGTGTGTCTGTCTGTGTGCCTGTCTCTATCAATTTCTTTCTTGTCTCAGCAGAGATGGTTCAACTATGTTTTGTTTTTTTACCCATTTAGTCAAAAAAAACTGAAATACTGCTGTACTGGTTTTAGTGATGGAGAAATGGTGGTTTAATACACTTTGAATTTCGAGAGTTTTCACACAACTTTGAAACCTCAACGCCTACAGGAATATGTGTCTTGATCTTATTATGAGAATGTCAAAAAAGAAAATCAGGGAATTGTTTTTATAGCCCAATATATTTTCCATCTGTCTTGTTACCTGTCAGTAAGACAGGCTTGTGAGCTTGCTCAATATTGTACATGGTGAATGGCTGTCAGAGAGAGAGGAAGAAAGAGTGAATGCAGAATGGAGGAAAGCTTTCTAAAACAACATGTCAAATTGAGATCGAATCCATCCCATTTGTTCCTGTTAGCTGGGCGTCTCTCATCGACATCTGCTGATGAGAGTTTGTCTTGGACGATGTCCTTCATTTCACCTCCCAAGGTCTCTCCCGGTACTCCCTCCCCTCCTCCTCCCCTTTACACTCCCTTCCCCACGTTGAGATCATAAATTGCTGAATATAAAGCCTTGTTTCCAGTCCGTTAGACGCGCCGGCCGATGCCAAGGGCCTTCACATCCCGTTTTGCACCTCTGAAGGCACTTAGGTGGAAAAATCTTCCTCTCTCTCCGTACACCGTTGTCTCTGATATGTGCATACATCATTCAAGCAGCAATTCACACCCCAGCTTAAATCGCGTACCCCCCACAAGGCCACGTTGTAGTGTTGCCATTTATTGTAAGGCGACACTTTGTTAGAAAACCGTAGATTAACAAATTGCTTCTCCAAAAGACAATATATATCTTTCCTGACAATTTATCCTGTAATGGCCCAGTGTCCTTATTGATGCTCAGGCAGAATCTCTTGAACTGACCAAAGGAAATAAATTGAAACTATTCCGCAAAAGTCATTCTGTGGATGTTTCTGGAGCAATGGAAACCTTATAATGAATACATGAGATAATAATCCCATTTTGAGAATTTATTGTGTCATTTTTTTTTTTTTTTGTTGTCTTTGAGACTACTGTATATCACATAGTAAACCATAGCTGTGATAATCCTTCCCTGAAACATGCATCTCTGCTGCATGTCGGTGAACATGCATGGGGGTCATTTGTGTGCCTGTTTCCTTTGTACTTGTACATACATACATTCATTCATTCAGGCAGTCAACCAATCAGCTTACTTAATGCCATGTCTGCACGACGCATTGTTAGGATTTTAGAGGAGTTGGCGCTGGCTCTCAGCGAGCCTCTGCAACCTACGATAACCATGTAAGATAAGATAAGATAAGCCATTATTGATCTCCCAGATCAATAAAGCTCCCACATGGGGTGGCTGTGGCTCAGACTGTGGCCCCACTAATCACAGGGTTGGCAGTTCAATCCCCGGCTCCTCCTGTCTACATGCTGAAGTGTCCTTGAGCAAGACATTTAACCCGGATTGCTTTTGACGGAGGAATGCGAGGCTAATTGTAAAGCACGTTGTCCTGCTAACGTAAAAAAAAGAAAAAAAAAAGAAATGTGTGCATGGGCAGACTGTGCTTGATTGACAGCTCCCTGACTCCTTCTAGCTTTTTTTTTTTGCATCTGCGGGGGCATACCATGTTGACATGACTTGTGTGGTACTCATGCCCGTCATACTGTAAATAAAACATATTTGCTTTAAAGGACCAGTGTGATCTATTGGCAGAAATGGAATACAATTAGGGATGCGCTGATACCACTTTTTTGAAACCAAGTACGAGTACAAGTACTTACATTTGGGTACTTGCCGATATGAGTACCCGATAGGAGTACTAGTGTTGGATAACCTTTGTTTTTTGGCACCAGTGCCTAAACGGTGCCTGAGAGAATTCTTTAAAAAAGATAGGCTACATGGTATCAAGTGTGATATAACTACCATATTATGTACCACTCTAAGGCCATATGGTCACATTTAAATGTATTTAAAATGCAATAACTTATTTCACCAGTGATATAAACAAATCACTGCATACATAGATAGTACATACAGGATCAAACTGGCCCTGCATGAGTATGTGCGCTGGTGTGTACCATTTAAATGATAGTTCTTACAGGTCTGTGACAAACCGGTGTCACACCACTGCTCCCCGCTGAACACACAACGAGCTGAACTGTTGTCACACTGTCACCATGAGACAATTTCAGTGTCAAATAAACAGTTATGAATCCCACCTTGCAAAGGCAATTTGTTAGTCTGTGGAGACATGGAGGTGGAGTCAGAGATTCTAATCCAGTACACTTTTTTGTCATATTCAGCGATTATCTCCTCACAGTCTGCTAGCTGTCTATTCTGTGTGTGTGTGTGTGTGTGTGTGTGTGTGTGTGTGTGTGTGTGTGCATTCATACACAGCCCTGGCTCTGTAAAACAAAGCGGCTCGGACCGAACCACACGACACTATCCCAGCCACTCTATTCATGCTCGTGCACAGGACGGGGGTAAGCCCACGGATGTATAAAGAGTCAGTCAGTGGGAGCGAGAGCGACAGTCAGTCTGGCTTCTGAAGGAGCACTGACAGCGGGAGGTGTATTTGTTTGGGTGTTGTGTTCAAATATCAACAATCTTTCTCCAGAATCACTGACTCCATATTTAAGCAGAGAGAGTACTGAGCTAACAGCTGAAGTAGAGCATCTTTCATTAGTAAAGACAGTATATTTAACCATATCATTCAATGTACAAAACAGATTATTCTATACATTTCTTCAGTATTACCTTTCTATGGAAAATCAATGTTGATAGAGCGAGAGAAAGGTTAGAAGCTAAATTAACCATGTGTCATCAATTAATTTTTCATCAGAAGACCGGTAGATTGTATAAAAATGAGTCATCTATTTCTCTATTTTATATTGTCTATATCTGTTTTCTAGTTCTTTCATACTCAGCAAGCTGTTGATCGCAGCATATAAATGCTAATCTGTATGTCTCTCAGGTGAATTTCTCTTTGGTCAAATTGTGGCAATTTGTCACTTCTTTCTATTTTTTTAGATTCCTTTTATATTTGGTTGAGCCTCTTTATCCAGAGCAATTTTAAGACTAAGTATCGTTTTAGTGTTGTACTGAAGAATAGACTACTCTTGCAAGACACTCTTAGGCCCCGATCAGACAGAACCCATATCACAGGTTGAAAAACGCGAGGCGCACTGCCTTTTTGTTGAAGCCGGCCAGATCAGACGGAGCGCTTTTTAGCAGCCTGCATGGGGCTGCTCTCTGTAGGCCTGATTGTTTTTCAGTGACTGCATTCCTCCAACAACGCAGGGTCAGGACCTGAGGGATACTTCGCTGATTTAAATCCAGCTCTGTGGGCAGTGTGACAAGTTGACACAGAGCTGGTTTTAAATCGGCAAAGTATCTCGTTAGAAACTTGTTCAGATATGTTCAGTTTGTTCAGATATGTCTTGCAGCTTGCCTAGAGCAAAGTTGAAAGTGAGCTAACGTTAGTTTACAAAACATGTACCTCCTACTTGTTGTCATCGTGACTACAGAAGGCTCTCAATTCTGATTGGACAACAGGAAGAAACGTTCATGACTTGTGAACAGTGAACAGTGGTCGTTAGGAGACATTTGCACATTTTATTCTTGCATAGATTTTCCATGTTTTTTCAATCAGCTTGCTTGACACGCACGTCACTACGACGTTATGTGGAGATATGAGAGGTGTGTGCGTCACCTCTGCTAGCCTCTACAGCCCTACGGTTACTCATAACACTCTTCTTTGCGTAGGTCTGCAGAGATGTTTATCTTCGCAGAAGCACATGTAAGATGCCTCCATGTTTCCCTGTCTTGGCAATACAGATTTCATGCTTTTTCATTCTTTTTCTTCCTATATTTTATTGCTGTATGTTTTGTCCAAAAGTTAAATATGTTGGAAGAAAAAAACTACTAAAAAACCTAAATATCTCCAGTACTTAACTATCTATAAATACCTGTATATAAGTGCAGTATAATTAAAAGCAGACTTGCATACTGTCAGGTGGCTGCAGACCAAACCTCACTGAATAATTCTGCTTACCATTATATTTGTTTGATTATGCATACAGTACAGTAGATGTATAAATCATCTTTCTCAAAGTTTGTCTTTCTGTGTCTCTTGCTACTGCTTTGAATATTTTGTAGCACCAGTATGCTTTTGGAGAATGATCAAAAATCTTCCTGACTATCAAAACAGCAACTCCAGAGGCTTTACAGCATTTCACATCCTACAAACCCAAAGACATCCGTCTTCCTGCCAAGACAGATGTCTGCAGGTTCCCAGACAGAGCAGGAGGTGAAAAACAAATGTTGTGTATCGGGTCTCGTTTAACCCAGGTAAAAAGGCTCATCAACTGCTGCCTTAAGGCTGTTTATACCTCTTCTCTACTTTGGCAGCAAAATGTCTACAGTGATGCTGCAGCTCTCTGATAGTTTGATATGATGTTTTGTGGGTAAGTTATCATGCCCTCTACATAAACCCTCGGTAATGTCAGCTGGAGAAAACAGTTTGTTGAGGATTCTTTTTGTTGTAGTTTTGTTGCTCAATGTTGGGAGAAAAATAACTCTTAGTGGGATTGCTCTATAGGCCTATATAGAAATGTCGAGTAGAAATTCAAATCTCAGTGTCCTAAACTAATATGCATGTATTTGCAAAGCTCTGGTGACTGTTCCTGATTTATTCCATCTCCAGATTGACCGTTAAATACACTTTAATGTGGTGTGTTAACAATGTCCTGAATGACCTCCAGTAACAAGGCAATTAGGATTTCTTGGGGGGGAAAAAAATATAGCAACACCATACAATCAAGTCATGAAATTTTTCCTTCCTTCCATCAAAGGATAAAATGTCCTGCCATGCCTGCTGTACGACTTTAAACGTTAAGGCTGTTTCATTTGCAATCCCCGAGGAATTACTCATTTCCTATCAACGTTAGCCCCTCTGCTGGCATAAACCCCGGCTCAGAGTCTATTAAAGTCATGTAGGACACAGGTAATTTAATTCATAAGCCAAGATTACATCGGAGTTGTAATGGCCCTAATGATGAAGCATGATGTTTGAGTTTCGGTTAATAGGATTGCCTAATAGATGACAGAGACCAGACTATTATCAGCTACTAAGGAGGACAACATACACCGAGCAACACATTTTGCCAAGAATCTTGCTCTCTTCCTGCTGGCATATACTGGATGTACTGTTTCTCAAATGTCCTTGACATTCAAAATTCCATTGTAGGTTATAAAAATATTGTTTTTTATCTTTATTATTCCAGGGACATTGAATAGAGTACATTCCAAAAACACTAGCTGTCATATTTCTACAAAACATTTGCACTGGGAGCTGCACATTACAACCACAGCTTAATATTCTCAACCCCTGATAAGCATTTTTGAAAAACACTCAAGGGCATTTTGTCAGAAGGTGTTCAGGGAGGGAGGAGTGTGTCTTACCACTTACATTTCCCCAGGCCGGGGACTCGGATTGCAGTCTTCCATTTACAAGACCTCCGGGCTACTTTTGTTGGGCGCAAAATAGTATCTTGTCTTGAGTGTCTTGTTGAAATGTATCATACCCAGATTTAGCACATAATGGCATTTAATACAAATGCTTATTCTTAGAATCGGTTAGATACGGGTTCTGCCAGCTAAGCGATCATCTATATGGAGAAATAAAAAGGGAATTTGTGATTGACAGATTACATGTTGTCATCTTGTTCTCTACTCTCGCTTTTTTTTTTTTCTATCTCTACTCCTGCCTTTTATTCCTTCATCCTTCAGTGTAGACAGGTAAAGTTGTTTTAGGCTGAGAAACTAGAGCTTAGATAACCCTGAATTTCCACCCCGGAGGTGTAGGAAGAGAGGTGCTGACACACAGATTAATAACACCCTCTCTCTCTTTTTCTCTGCCTCGCTCTTCATCTCTCTCTCTCTTTCAGCTGGCTGCATATCAGCACCTTCCTTTCCTATTTGTCAAACATATGAATAATAATTACACGCCGTGCTAATTCATTGTTTCTCTCTACCAGTATTCTTCGGAATTCATGCATACTTAAACTGCTATTATTCTGATATGGGTCATTTCATGGCAACAATAGGCTCTGCATTTCCAGGTCTGTGGTTTCTCTTTGGTCTCCTTGGACGTTTCATTGCCTGCAGGATCCATGGATCCATTTCATTGTACAGCATCAGCACACAGGTCTGTAGAAATATGCATGTTGCACCCAAAGAATGGAAAGAGCAGTGAGAGAAAGAACAGTATTTTAGAAAAAAAAAAAAAGGCAAAGTTGTTAGAATTAACAACACATTATCAAGGTTTGCTAAAAAATGACTGATTGCTATACTTTGTGATTAAAAATCTTTAGATACTGGTAAGTAACAATATTTTATAACATGAGTAACAAGAGTAGTTTATTCATTAACACCAATAACTGTGTTTAAAAGTAATTTTCATAAAATTCCACGAGCTGTGGAAAAAAAAAAAGTTTCAATAGTACAAATAAATCATAGCCTATGGATAATCACATTATGCTTTACCAACTGTTCCACCATGTTGAAACAGAAGACACTGCAGAGAATGGAGTATTTCCTGCTCCTATATCGCCACTGCTAATTTAACTTTAATAGCTGCAATTTTCATCCATCGGATAATTGGCTTTTAAGCCTAGACCACACATTATCCCCGGCATTTACAGTATGATAAGCAACATTTAGTATAGGGAAAAGCAGGGAGAAGTTGTGAGGCACTCAGAGGGGGTTGCTCATTCATGAGACTCTTCACATGCAGAGATAATGAGCGAGAGCGGTCCACACACACGGGCTGCACAACACAGGGAGAGGAGGAGGACAGAGAAGGTTGGAGGAGACATGGAGAAAATGATATGGTACATAGTAAGATACCATCTCATCAGTGTTGCAACATCATCATCACTGGAATAAAGAACAACTTTTACAGTAGTTTACCATAGTTTCCATGGCAAGAAGACAAGAACATTTCGTTTTATTCACACTGTGTGTTGATTATAATTGGCATTGACTCCTCTTTAGAATGAAGCAGGCTTCTGCAATAAGCCATCTGTCTGGAAAGTAGCTTCCACAGCCTTTTAATTACTTGTCAGAATGTAATTCTAATGGTGTATGCCCTCTGTACGCCACCTGACTGGCGACAGAATTTGCACTCATTCATTGTCTATGGGAAGGGACTATTTCGCTGCACAAAGCATGCTGGGATACCTGGCGACGCAGGCCAAGCTGACAGTGCAAAGAGAGGCAGTGAAAACTCTCGCTCAAGTTGAAAAATGCTAACTTGCGTGCATCTTTGCATTGACTCTGTAGGGAATCACGTCACACAGTTTGTGAACACAGCATAACGGTGCATGCCCACAGTTACGTGACCAATTAAATAAAACTCGTGTCCGCCCTGCCCTGCCGGTCATTTGTGGCTGTTTTCTGAACTTGTTGCATTGCCAGTTTGGTCTGCGTCGCTGGGTATCCCAGCATGCTTTGTGCAGCGAAATAGTCGCTTCCCATTGACAATGAATGAGTGCAAATGTTATCGCCAGTCAGTTCACATAGAGTGGGCATGCACCTTAAGGACAATGCTTTTTTTAAGTTTACCACATGCATATAGTTATACAATGCAACAAGCATCTGTAAAGATTTATTTCTAATAGGTCATTGTAAAAGTGTGTAGGTATGCAATTTATAACAAGAGGGGGAAATATATATTTTAGCAGCTTTTCCATCTTGATGACATCAACTTTTCATTTTTTTGTTGAACACGTATTTGTATCACTGTTGGAATTCCACACCCTGCTAATGCAGATAGAATTTCCCTTATAACGGCTTGATTTAATTGGTACTCAATTGTTAACACACTAAAATTGCTCTTATAAAGTGTGATAGAAAAACTCAATGAGGTGACAGGCTCTTAGCTGCAGGTTGCACCACTAAGCACAGCACATTTTGGGAAGATGCTTTTGCATCATGGAAAGTTCAACTCATTCTCCGCGTCCTCCATCTGAACCCTGTGTTTATCTCTGCAGCAACCCTCTTCCATCCTCATTCTGTACATTTCAAAGGAAGCATGAGCCACTGATTTGCATAATCCAGAATGTGCATGCGCGTGTGCATGTGTGTTCATGTGAATTGGGATGAGCATTGACTTATTCTCTGCATTCCCAAATCTAATTATCCCTGCTGGCCTGGGGACAGGGCCCACTCAACGAGCAAGAGAAAGAAGCTGGTCACAGATGAAAAAGGAACGGACAAAAACCAGTAGATCTGCAGAGAAAGACGGAAAGGAAGAAATATAAAGACTACACCAAGTTCTTCAGAACTGGGTCACTGTTTTCTATAGCTCCATCCATTTTTTGGGAGAGTAACAAAATGATGTCCAAAACTGACTGACCCAGACAATTAGGAAACCACAACTGCAAACTACCATGCAATTTTGTGAGAATTGAAAGACCCACTTCTTTTGGCTACACTTGATTAATTGTACCTGTAGCATAACAGCATACAGACAGATAAACATAAAGCTGCATGATGTATTGGTGTTCTCTGTGTCATCCATAAAACCCATGTAATTACGTTGTGTTTAAAACATTTTTACTTGATTTATTAATTAATTTGAAAAACCTCATTAATGAATTTCTTCTACTGACTTGCATGGGTTGGTCATGTGGAATGAGTTAACTCGATCCAAAGCTATGGATATTACATTGTAAATTAACTCAACAAATACCAACGCTTGGTCAGTGGCCCTACGCTTCAAACTATGATGCTAACGCTCTAAGTACCCCTCTAGCATCAGTCAGGGATTGTGGTTTGGGTTATGTAAGTTACGTTTGTTAGTTAGGAACATAACCTAAGAAAGTTAGCTTACAAAGCTTACATAACTTTAAAAAAGTCAACATTTGGGTTTCACACAGGACAAGAACAGCAGTCTCCTGGGTGAAAGTCTGTTTGTTTGATCCTAGTCTCGCATAGCCAGACTTATCTCAACAGCGCTGCTGGGGGAAAGTCTGGTTTCAATGTGCTTTCACTCCTGGATAGTGAAAAAAACTCACTGGCCTGTTTGTATTTCCCTAAAACAATCACAATCGTCCTGGGCGGCGCCACGCCCTGATGGTGCATCTACAAAATAGTGTCGGAAGGGAACCCGTTTCGGTGGAACACCTCCATGAAAATGATGTAAACATATTCTTTGTAG
>JAOVVB010225838.1:0-10480 GCA_028570985.1 Heterobranchus longifilis
CTCAGAGGTGTGCTTATATTTACACACATTTCTACGTATAAGTACAACTTGGTGAATCCCACACTTTGCGTGAAATTGTTCTTACGCACTCACTACGCACAAATCCGTCCGTACGCACCATTGATAAATGAGGGCCCAGGAGCGCAGCACTCAAGTAGCTCAGCTTTACACACCTTTTGCGCAATCTGAGTTAATTACGGAATTAACGGAAATTATGTTTTACCTACTCAAACCAAGAACAGGATGCACATGTAAGTTATTACTTTATTTCATAGTGTTTCATTAATGAACTTAATGAAAATAACACAGCTAACCACTTTATCATCTTTATAAACACTTCACCCTCATTACATGTTTATTACAGTTTTTCATTTTCAAATTAAACAATGCAAACACTCAGCATAGTAAAAATAGCATGTGACTGACTATTGTCTTTACCATTTGAGTGTGGTGAATTGATCATTTATTATGCCTTTATAAACTGGTGTTTGGTCCATTTGAACTTACAGTTACAGTTATAAATACATATACATGTTGTACTTTATGTAGCAACTATGTTGAAACAATGATTTGAACTAGATATGCAGCATGAGTTAAAACATTTATTTCAAACGGTATAATTTACTGTCTGTACATTGAAATACATCTTTTCTTTTTAATAATTTAGGAATCTCTCCAGCAGTACACTTTTCAATTACTTCATGATCGTTTGGTTCATATCTTGGAGAGACAGCCACTGAACATTGACTACCTACAGTTAATTTGCAGATAGGAGCTAGTGGTTATTAGTGTCCTGGATAAAATGATTCATATTCCAGAAGATGTCATGACAGCCCTTTCAAATCTAAGCAACCTCATACAGCGTCAGTGGATCATACAAATCTAAATGTAAAAAACTAAATGTTTTGCCAGCTGCTATGTAATGCTGGTGTTATTTTATCAATTAAGTCTTGTCACCTGTTGAAACAGCCTTTTATAATTATTAATAATTCACTCTAAGCTGCATGAATGGATAAATTGAGAGCCATAATTTTTGATTCTTTACAATACACATAATTCTTCCACAAGACTCAAGGCTTTACTTATTGCATTACTGGATAAATCAACATTTTTAACCAATCTCTTGAATGAATGAATGAATGAATGAATGAATGAAGTACATGTTTAGCAACCACTTTTCGCCACCTCCTGATATAATTGATACAACCTTTATTTGAAATTAAATTTACTTTGAAAATGTTTTAAATTTTCAAAAACTCTATTTTGGTTTGTATTGTAGACATTAGTGTTTATATCAGAAATACAAACTTTAATCCCAGTACCTCTGATAATTTGAATTATTGTAAGGAAATCATATTGTAAGAAATAATGGTGACTGAAGAGACTGTTTGTGAAACTGTTTAATAATACCTATGAATGACACCCGCTCTCTGGCTCAGTGACGGCACCAAAGCAAATTTGCAATCAGGCAGATTTAATCCATTATGTCATACACATTTGAGCTGTTAATGAAATAAAAGCAAATCTGGAGGCATTCAGATATAACAGAAAACCCTGTGACCCACAGAAACATCTATTCTCCAAATTAAAAACTGTGACTGTCTTGATTGACAAACATGTAATGAGGGTGAAGTATTTATAAAGATAATAAAGTGGTTAACTGTGTTATTTTCGGCGAAGTTCATTAATTAAACATTATGAAATAAATAACTTGGACGTGCATCCCGTTCTTGGTTTGAGTCGGTAAAACTTGATTTCCGTTGTAGTTAACTCAGACTGCGCAAAAGGTGTGCAAAGTTGAGCTACTCGAGCGCTCCTGGAGGGCTGTGATTGGCTAAAGAGTACGAGTGCCGTATGTTTGAAACTTTGCTGGCACGTTGGAGTCAGGAAAGGCTCAAAAACACACACACACACAAATCCAGCGATATTCACACGCGTAAATTTTAAACATTCAAAAAATGTTACACAATTGTACGTATGTGAATAGTATATTATGAATATGTATATTTTTTATGCACGTGAATGTGTTTTTTTGTGAATATATATTTTTTCGTGCATGTGAATTGGGTTACGCACGTGAAAATCGTGTCTTTTGTGTGATTATTTATGAGACCGATCTGCCTCCATAATTTCAGGCAACAAAATTTGTCTCCTCTTCACAGACATCCTAGACAGTAGCATAGTTTATTTAAAGGATTACTCCGTGAATTCTTTCTCAAGATTGATGACAAATATTTATATTTGTATTGTCAAAGCTTAGAGATAAGGCACAAGAAAATAACAGTAGAGTTAAAAAAATATATATATATAAAAAAGAGTAACAATGAATACATGTATTTAATATAAAAGAGTACAGACATTTAGTCAAAAATAAAGTGACTATCTCTCTCTGCATGCACTGGATGTGAGGAGAGCATGTGGAAGGCTGTTTTTGGAAAGACTGATGTTTTTTCACCACTTTATTTATTTATTTTATTAGTGAATGAACTAGTAAACAAACAAAAAAGTTCAAGGTTTAAAATGCTAATTTGTGTTATTTGTGTGTAGATAATAAACACCTACACTGAAGGTTTGCAGACTGGATGCTGTGAAAGCCACAGGGAAACCTCGCTCTCTCTGGATCTCCTTCCCTCAGTTCTACGAGAATAACAAACAGCTGGACAATGTATGAAGCAAACACAATCTCTCTTGTGTCTTTCAGCAATGCTTTGATGATGTCCTAAACAAATGCTCAAATCTCCTTTAAAGTCAGAATGATCTTCAAGAAGGCCAACAAGGTGAACTACAAGGAGGTAGCATCTTGCAGGCAGCATGACCTGGGAGCAATGTGGTGTGAATACGGAGAGATGGAGTTAGTCAGAACTCGCGAAGGTCAGTCCTGAACACCAGGGCACCACAGAGACGCAAACCACACCTAGCACGCATATGAATACTGACATTACTGTAAACAGCGCAAGTGAAAAACCTGATGCTTGTATTGATGCTTGTTGCACAGTATTCAGCAGTGATCCCACTCCTAACGTTTTTCCCGAAGAGGTACAGGAGCCACAGATCTACACACCACCACCGACGCCCAAAGAAAACACTGCAGCTAAACCCAGGAGGAAAAAAAGAGATGTCCACCACAGAACCCATCACCAAACAGAAAACCTGCAGTCAGAATTGCATGAAAACATTAGGGGCGAGGTTGGTGTCAGTGGTTTTTCACTTGGAGGACTGAGGAACAAAGAATAAACAGATTATTGCTGTTTATGTGACATGATCTCAGCATCCTGCAAAATGCAAATAAATCAAATGTCAAATAAATGAGCAGATTCGAATTGGTTAAGTTAAGAACATGAGATGCTGCACTGAATAGACTCTCACTGTCTGTGCAGGTGCTTGGGGCAGATAAATACCTGCATGCAACCCATGCAAGCAATGGAAAGCAGTTTTTGCTCAAGTGCCAGTAGCCATTTGTCAAAGCTTAGAAATAAGGCACAAGAAAATAACAGTAGAGAGTTAAAAAATTATCGAGAGTAACAATAAATACAGACAGTTAGTCAAAGATAAAGTGACTCTCTCTCTCTCTACATGCACTGGGTGTGAGGAGAGTCTCTCCATCAGGTGTGTTCCGGAGGATGGAGTATAGGTGGATAAGGTGCTACTAGCCGTGGGAGAGCAGGTCGGTGTGAGAACATCTACTTTACCTTTTGGATGAACAAAGTGGTGGTGGCGTTTTTGACCCATATAAACCTTGTGAGTATCCTGACAAAGAACCTGTTTTCCATTCTTAACCCATATCACACGATAATCTAAAACCCAATTCATGCTTCACCTGAAAGAAGAACGTGATCAGAAGTCTGATTTGCTTCATTACTTATATAATTCTGTTTTAGGCTGAGTGGTGTTAGTGTTGAAGATGAGATGTGCATCAGGATTTGTGTTTAGAATTTATGTGGAATTAGCCTTTACCATTTGACGTGATTTGTTTGTAAATGCTAATTTGTGTTATTTGTGTGTAGATAATAAACACCTACACTAAAGCGATACAGACTGTGGATGCTGTGAAAGCCACAGGGAAACCTCACTCGCTCTGGATCTCCTTCGCTCGGTTCTACGAGAATAACAAACAGCTGGACAATGTAGGAAACAATCACAATCTCTCTTGTGTACTCTTGTGTCTTTCAGCACTGCTTTGATGATGTCCTAAACAAATGCTCAAATCTTCTTTAGGGTCAGGATGATCTTCGAGAAGGCCAACAAGGTAAACTACAAGCAGGTAGCATCTTGCAGGCAGCATGACCTGGCAGCAATGTGGTGTGAATATGGAGAGATGGAGTTAGTCAGAACTTGCAAAGGTCAGTCCTGAACACCAGGGCACCACAGAGACGCAAACCGCACCTGGCACGCATATGGATACTGACATTACTGTAAACAGCGCAAGTGAAAAATCTGATGCTTGCACAGTATTTAAATAAATCAAATGTCAAATAAATGAGCAGATTCGAATTGGTCAAGTTAAGAACATGAGATGCTGCACTGAATAGTCTCTCACTGTCCGTGCAACCCATGCAAGCAATGGAAAGCAGTTTTTGCTCAAGTGCCAGTAGCCATTTGTCAAAGCTTAGAGATAAATCAAATAAATGAGCAGATTCGTCAAGTTAAGAACATGAGATGCTTGGGGCAGATAAATACCTGCGTGCAACCCATGCAAGCAATGGAAAGCGGTCTTCGCTTGAGTGCCAGTAGCCAGTAGAGGGGCATTGTCGCTTCTGGCAATGTGTAATTTAGCTAGATAAGTCTTTAGTTATTGTGCGGCTGTGCTTGTTCCAACACCGCCGCCGATCGGGCAATGCCGAAATGTTGCATATTGCAACTTTGGTGGCCTCATCTAAAACTTTAAAATACTTCCTGCTGACATGCTTTGTCTTTGATGGGCAGACGCGTGATAACAGCTGCAGCGTGAGTAAAACCTAACCTGTGCTGCACAAGGATGGGAGGGGCAGGGCGACATTCATCATTGCGTTTTCGGGTTTTTTTTCCCCGTCCCGAAACTGACATTGCCATTTTCGGCCGAAAATTTTCGGTGGCCGGAATTTATATGCACCCCTAAAAAACCTTTCAAACAAACATCAATAGCCTCCACCAAAGAGTCTGTCTCAATAGCACTGCCTCCAACATTGGCAAAGTTCTGTCAGGTCCCTCTTGTCACATCCCCAGAGCGTTGAACAATGCTCCAGTCATCTCCATAGTTTGCAGATATTACACCATGTTGGTCCACCTGTTGATTAGAGCATCACTTAGTGTTGCAATATAACAGCAGTCAAGCAGTTTTGTGAAGGATGTACAGCTACGTATAGATTTAATGCAAAACGTGTTTCCCCTTGTAAATACACAAAAACACAATGTACATGAAACATGAATTTAGTGTACATTTCTGACTAATTTATCTCACAATTTAACGTGTAAGGGGTAACAGGGTTACGGCACGCTGTCTGGATTTAATATAAAACATTTCCCATTTCAAATTCTCAACAGATCCCTAGATGAATACGGTATTTAACTGATGAATTTACAACTTATACTGAATATTTCAAAAGGATGCAGATATATATATATATCTCGTTTTAAACTGTGACTTAATGATGCATTTTTTTAAATAAAAAAAATTATAAAAAATGAGAAGAAAAAAAAACATTAACCCTACACCCCCATATCAAAGCATTTATTTAGAACAATAAAATATGCTTGCTTCTGCCACAACTTATTAAAAAATACATTTAAATTCACATTAACTTACCATAAACTACTGAGTGCTCTAAGCATGATTCAGTCAGAAGTGAAGAATCCAGAAAGTTCGACCAAGAATAAACCAACTGCTGGGTCAAAATAACACAACCGTTTGGGTTTCCCCCCCAAAATGATCCTGGATCAGACAGAAACAGAAGACAATAAAATATAAAATATGCTAACAGCTTTTCCGCACACAACTTTAGTGAAGATTACTTAGTAATTTAATTAAAATTACTAAAAGTAATCGTTAAAATTTAATATAGGATTTTATTAGGTGTGCTAACGAAACGGACTTTTCTCATAATATACAGTATAGACAGAATATAAAAACATGAACTCCCCACAATCTCCCCCTATCAAAGTGCAACGGTGGAACAGCGAATAAACGTGGAAAACTACAACATTTAAAATGTAGGTAAAAATTCACATTAACTTACCATAAAATACCATCAACTTTAATCGGTGTGCCCCCCGCCTCAGAATCAGAATAGAAGAATCCAGAAAGTTCGCGTGCCGTGTCTCAATTGCAAAAAACGGACTTGACTTGAAGTGCACACTCGAGGGTTTGAGGACACCGAGTAGATTGCAAATGGAACACAGAGTACAGGACGCGTCACACAGCCGCGATATGTTATACCACAACCGTATTATTCCCGTATAAAAGTTTGCCCGTTAGAAATACCCAAAATGAAATAAATCCGCTGTATTAACCACTACAGAGACATCAGAGCCAGCGGTAGTTTTATAGAAGTTCTTGTCGAGCTGAGGCTGCGTTGGGCGGCTACATGAGCTCAAATCTCCGAAAACTCCGAGGTTTTTAAATAGACGCTATCCTTAAAAACCGATGAAGGTTTTGAGCTGTACACACATACATTCTCGCCTGAACAACTCCTAAAACTACAGTTTGTGACACAATAACAGTAATATTTCGAACCTTTTGCAGGTTGCCGTTTGAGAATGACGAATATTGAAATGACCCACTACATCTCATTGGACCCAGCATGAGCAACACAAGTGTGTGTTTAAAGTGCCCGAAATAACCCAGAATTTTAACCCAGCATAATTAACCCAACAATGTGTTTACAGAAACAACCCATCTTTTTTTGAGTGTATAGTAACTAATAACTTTTTTTTTTTTTATGGTGGATGCATATCGTAAACGGATTAAAGGAACATGTTTATTTACTGTTATGGTGATTTTTTTAGATGTTAGATGCTTGTTGAACATTTATGGAAGGAGTCACCAGTGTCAGTGCTTTTATAACAAGCAGAGGTAAAGCTGTAGCTTTGGGTTTTTACCTGCATAACCCAGCCGCTGGGTCACTATTGGACAGAACACACGCTGGGTTGTTTTGACCCAAGTGCTGGGTTTAACTAATAACCCAGAATTCTGGGTTCTTTATTGACAATCTAGCCGGGTTAAATGTTTATAAAGTGCTGGGTTATTTTATTTGTCGTGTATCAGCAGAAAATAATGTGAAAGCAGAATAATAACATTCTTGGGTGGGACTTTTTTATAGTCTTTGCTGACATTTTTAAATAATCCAGTGCTTTACAAAATTATCAACAGGTTTCTTTGTACTAAGTAGCGTTGGGAACAATATCTGTCAAGTTCTTCAAAGCAAAATAAGAAATCAGTACTTTTTTTTTAGAACACATTAAAATGAATGAGAAACATTGACTGTCTTGCAGTTATAGGCGTAGTGGTTAGCACTGTGGCCTCACATCTCCAGCATGGAAAGAGCATCCAAACACCATGTATAATCCATGCAAAATTCATATTAACAGTTTCTTTGTATTAAGAAGTAAGGGGGGAAAATTCTTGAAAGCAAAATAAGAAATTAATACTTTTATAGAATGCTGTGTAAATGAAGCACATAAAAATGAATAACAAATTAACTGTCTTGGAGTTATAGAGACATAATCAGTGACAATGCTGAGTTACTCTTACCACCGTGGAGTTGCAATGTTTTTCTATAAACGCATGTGGTTTAGTCTAATCACACCACAACAGATGCACTTTCTATTTTGTAAACTAAACTAATTAGAATTATTGTTGTAATTATTTTATCATATTTGATCAGTGCGTGGACACAAAACACAAAAACAAAACATGAGGAAGATTCTGTAATTAAATGTAATAAAATTTTATTTGTATAGAACTTTTAACAATTATCATTGTCACAAAGCAGCTTTACAGAATCAAAACAAAATCAGGGAAATGGGTATAGAATTTGTAGGAAAATATTAATAAACCAAAATGATCAGATGAAGCAGAGGGCAACGGTGGTAAGAAAAAACTCCCTGAGATGGCAATAGGAAGAAACCTTAAGAGGAACCAGACTCAACAGGGAACCCATCCTCATTTGGGTGATAAAAGATAGCAGGGATTGATCTGCAGTCATACTGTGTGTTAGAAGGCTGGAAGTTCAATATAACAGGAAATGTGTAAGTTAGTCAACTGGTTGTAACTGAATCAATATGTAATCTGATGTTCACCCTGCTGGACAACAGTGAATACTGATACACGACAGATCATTAACTGAGCAGTAGGAAGTGTACAGATGCTTGACCAATTCCAGTCAGTTCTATCAATTCTAACCAATTCTATCTCCTATTTCTGGCAACCTCAGGATGCTGAAATCATCTGTCACATAAACAGCAATTCATCCTTCAGTCCTCCAAGCACAGCCGTAGGGCACCTCTGCTCAAAAGCCAAGAGAGAGAGAAAAGCTCAGTTCTGTAGAAATGAAATAATGACACTTAGACTGAATGTGAAATGTGATTGCCTTGGTTTTCTGCGGTATAAATTAGAGCTCGCCCCATGCATTCTCTCCAGCAGGGACTTCACTAACTGTTGTTGTGATGTTAATAAAACTAAAGCAGCGGTTTGGCATAAAATTGGCACTATGTACATAAAAACTTACAGCATTCTAATTCTTTGATCAAGTCTAAAAGAACATGAAGATGGACGAGGATGACCTGATTACTCACCCTGGGGTCACACATCTTGGAGCAGGATAAGTAAATAGCTCTGGCTCGATCAATCTCACCCAGTTTGCTCTTCATGTCAGCGAAGCGGAGACACATGTCTCGAGAATGCTCTTCAGGGAGAACCTGAAGGTTGAAAAATAAATAAATAAATAAAAAATATAAAGAAATACATCTTACGTGTGAAATTTATACTCAAACGATTAAGAAGGGTTATTGATTGAATCCAGATGTTGCTCTGCCATCCTCAAAACTAATCCCTGCGTTCCCTGATACACATAGAGCTCTCTCGATACCTCGATGGCTTTCTGGTAGATGGCTCTGGTGTGAGTGACGCCGTAGATCTCTGCAGCTATGTCAATGTAGATGTTGAACATAAGGTGGCGCTCTTCAGGTTCCACAGCCTGTATCGATCTCTCGTACACAGCCATAGCGTGCTGAGCCAGTCCGTACTTCTCCTCCAGCTTAGCATACAGCAGGTAGATGGCTGGGAAAAAGATCAGATCTCACAAAAATCTTCAACACTCACAGAAAATATTAGGAAGATCTATATAAACCCTCATTCAGATTTAGGAGCAAAAATACACTCATACTTTTTGCAAACTTAGGTGGACACCCGTCCAAAGCCTGCTCGAACAGCTCGCGCGCTCTCTCCAGCTTCCTGCCTCCGTAGAGCTTAATGAACTTGGTGAGGTACGTGTTCCAGATGTCGTACACATCCCGCCACCTGAAGACAGCGACGCCGTGCTCGTACACCTGAGATTTAGGGGTGAGCGATACGGAAAAAATATCATATCACAATATTTGAAGAGTCAGAGGAGAACATTTTAATTACAAAAATGTAAATAATATAAGACTTAAAATATGAAATTAAAACCGAACAGCACTAGTTCTAGCCTGCAGTCCCACCTTAAAGCTTTCCTCAAAGTAACTGTGTTTTTCGAGGAACATGGCGTAGTTGATGATGATCTGAGGTGTGGCGATGTGGAGGTCAATTATGCGGTCATACACAAATTCAGTTGACTAAAGAAAGATAAATGTACAGTATCAGATTACAGATATATTATAGAATATTTAGTGTATAATATCTAATTAATACCTGGAAGGTCCCAAAGGCCTCCTCAAAATCTATCATCATGGACCAGACCTTCAGGGATTTATACACTCGTTTCTGGACTGGTTCTGACAAATCAAAATACACGTCTAGTGTTAACGGCATCGCTGTTGCTTTCTGTGAAGAGACGAATATTATACTTGTACATATTAATATAAATATTTGTATTTAAGGACTTCATTTACTCTGATTTGTCTTACAAGACAATGTTAAGACCTACAAAAAGCCGGTGTATGTGTGTGTGAGACATGTGGGTGTGTCAAACATGTGGGTGTGTAACGAGTGAATGTGTTTGTGCGTGTTTGTGTGAGCCTGTGTGTTAACATTTGTGATGTGTAAGTGTGTAGAAGAAGGGGGAACTTTGTGTGTGTGTGTGTCAAATTCCATTGGGTGCATTTTGCAAACGACCCAAAATAACTGATGTGCTGCTGAGTAGAGCCCATGACATGCAATGTGAAATTTGTTGAGCTCAATCTGCACTATGCTATGAGACACTATCACAGCTGGCAAAGGCACCAAGTTCATCATCAACTGGTAATATTCTTCATGATTAAAAATGTATACATACATGCATGCTTGCGCTGGTGGCTCAGTGGTAGG
>JAOVVB010225869.1:0-10480 GCA_028570985.1 Heterobranchus longifilis
ACCCAAACTTTAAAAATCACAATTTAATTTAGTTTTCTTCACAGAAATTAATGAAATACTGAGACATGGGCCAACTGTATATATATTTTTTAAAAGTTGTCTTACACCCCTTAAAATCAAGAAGGCCTCACGACCCCCTGTGAAGCTTTGGCGACCTCTAGTGGGGGTCGGGACCCCCGGGTTGGGAACCACTGCTGTCGACATGCTGGAAAGCTCTGACGCTAAAGTCAGGAAGCAAGCTACTGGAGCGAAACACGGCAGCTTGCACGTGGGCATTCGGATGAAACCTTGTGATCAAAGAGTTTTCTCAGTTGAGATCAAGATAAAAAAATAGGTCAGTTTGTTCTGGTCCCACGCTGCACACCGACTCTTTGTGTCTCACAGTGCTGTTTCCTTGGAATCTGGCACAACTGGTTTGAAGGTCAAGATCTCTGTGAATGTGTGACCTAAAAGAAGAAGCACAACACTGATCATTAAAACAGCTCATCTTCACCCTCCGTTATTTGCTTCCTTGCACCATAATCAGCGTAACAGCTCCTCCTCTCCGTCCCCCTTACGTTTCCACAGGTCCAGGGACTGGTCTGTGTTGTCTAGCGAGTGGTCGTACGGCTGTGCTTCCGTCTCCTCCTCTGGTTCTCTGAACTCAGTGAAGTAAGGCAGCATGAGAGCCTCTGCGGCGGTTACCCTGCTCTCCGGATCCAGCAGTAGCATGCGCTCCAGCACAGACACGGCTGCGGAAAGAGTGGAAACAGGAAGTCAAATCACAGTTTGACTGTCAAACTGAAAATGGATCAAATTAAAGGGCTGAGCACATCCTACCTTGTGGATTAGTTGTGGAAAATACCTTCTGAAGGTCTTTCTTTTCCACTTTTGGAAGGCCTTTGATGTAGCCTTTGGCCTAAGAGAAGACATGAATGCATTTACTGCAGCACGCGTGTACCTTAAAGATCCTGTATGTGTTACATGTTCTGAACTCACGTCCTCAGATTCTAGTTTTGATATAAATTCCTGAGTTGGGGTTCCTGTGAGTTTCATGATCTCCGTCAGCTGATCGAGGTCTGAGGAACAGGGGTCAAGGGTCAAATGTGATGAGTCACCATGGGCAGATTATGAGACAATGGGCTCCTGGGCACAGGCATGCAAAAGGCCCCGCCATCGTTCCTACATCAGAGCAAGACACAGACTTTGTGATGCTTTTGCCTCTTTTTTTTTGCTGTTTTGTGTCTCTGTGTGGTCACTTTATCTCTGGGTTTTTGTGTCTCTTAGGGGTCTTTTGCATCTCTTTGTAGTCGTTTTATGTTTCTTTGTGGTCATTTTGCATCTCTTCATGGTCGGTACGTGTCTCTTAGAGTGACATTTTACAGGTGAAGGCCACAGGGGCCCCTGGCACTTTGGGTCCCTGGGCCTGTGCCCGGTAAACCCGTTCAGTAAAACGTGAAATTTGATATTGATTCTGCAAAAACATATATTCCTCTGTCTTTTAGCTCTATGAATGTCCGTAACATGTCAGAGAAAAAGGGTCAGTGATGTAAAAGGATACGGTCGCTGCCTTTAAAAAGAGGTTTTCCTTGCAGCATCTCCGCCATGATGCAGCCCACAGACCAAATGTCCACTGAGGAAGAAGCAGAAAACAAAAAAATTCAGACTTTCTGTTGCCATTCTAAGGAATTTACAATTACAGGACATGTGGGCCGGTGATCAGCAGCAAAAGATGCATGCATTAACAAAGCCTCTGCAACAGAAGGTAATGTGTTAGGAGATCCCCACCTAGTGGGTAATACCTATCATCACCATCTGACTCTGCTTTTTAAAACCACAATGTACCGCTTTCACAAAAAAAAAAAAAAGAAAAAAGATTTCTGGGCCCATTTTATATAGAAGAATTTTCCCAGTGTAAGTTTTTTGCTGCTTTCTAGACTCACTATTCACATTCATACAGAAAAATCTGCCATAGAAGAGCAAGAAACTCTAGCCTCAATAGACCAGAATGCACTGCAACCTCCAGACACGTGCAAGAAACCTTAAGAAAAAGTAACAAAGCAACAAGACTCTGCCTGTTCATTCGAGGTTGTAAAGGTCATTCTGTATATGTAGTAAATCTCTAGCTGAAGCCATTATGTTACATCATACAGCACGAGGATTCAGTGCTAATGGGGAGCAGTGGACATGACGCAGTGGTGAAAGATGACAGTGTGAGAGAATGATTATTATTCATTACCCGTCTGAGTGTAGTGCATCCAGCTCAGGATGACCTCCGGGGCTCTGTACCAGCGAGTCACCACATACCCCGTCATCTCGCTGTCTGCCTGCCGCGCCAAACCAAAGTCCAGGATCTGACAGAACACGAAATTAACAGTAGAGTTAGACACAGCGACATTTAAATCTTGCTCATAATGAGGTAACAGGTCTGGTAATAAGATGTTATGGGCTTGTTTAAAATGTAGAATTGGCAATGACATTCTGGGCAAAACATTGATGATTTTTATAGTTATAGATTGTTCATTTTAAACTGTAACTCCATAAATTAAATATCTTAAAATGAAGACACATGATGGGTTGTGTTTGTTTGTTATCAGGTTTGTGTACAACTGTACCTTCAGCTCACAGTCTTGGTTGATGGCGAGATTTCCTGGTTTGAGGTCCTGCAAAAAATGATGTGAAATAACTGTGAGTCTGTAGCAAAGAAGCACAAGGAAACTAAAATCCAGTCCTAATAGTGTAAGAAAATGGGGAGGCCAGAAGTTTGTGCAGTCATGGATGGATTACTGAACAGGCAGGCCCTGGGGAAAAAGTGGTAGGGGCCCAGACTCACAAAATGTTGCTGAAAAAACACAAAACGTTCACAAAGAGACGCTAGATGACCACAAACACACACAAAATGACTACAAATGACACAAAATTACTACAGAGATGCAAAATGACTGCAAAGAGACACAAAACAATCAGAAATGTACACATAGCAACTGCAAACGACCCAAAATAACTACAAAGATACTCAAAACCACCACAAAATGACCACAAGAAGGTGCAAAATGACTTAAAATGGATGTGAAACAACCACAAAGAGATACAAAACGACCACATAGAAATGTAAAACGACTAAAAATAGATGTAAAATGACTACAAGGAGACACAAAATGACCACAAAAATACCCCAAATTACTACAAAGACATGCAAAACGAGTAAAAATAGATGCAAAACGACTACAAGGAGATGCAAAATTATCACAAAGAGACCCCAAGTTCCTACAAAAAGATGCAAAATGAATAAAGGTAGATGCAAAACAATCACAGAGATATAATCGTTGAAAGTCTTTGAGTTTGGGTGTCTTGTTGCTATGTAGACAGAGAAGGGAGCCTCTAACACACGTCTGTGCCCAGGGGCCAATTGTCTTATAATCTGTCCATGTATGCAGGAAACACCAACTCCCCTTAAAATGATATAACAAGCTGTGAACACAATCTTTATCTTACAACTACATAGTGGAAATATCATATAAAAGACAACTTACCCTGTGAATTATTCCAGCAGAATGAATATACTGTAATAAAAGAAAAAAAACAGGGATTCAATCAACAGAACAAATAAACTCAAGTAGTAAAGTAATAAAATGTCCACAATGTACAATCACAGTACTCCACCTTTAGCCCTTTGAGCATCTGATAAACCAGATACTGAATTTTCTCCTCTGACAGCCGCTGCAGCTTCATCAGCTTCCCCAGATCGGTCCCCATGAACGGCATCACCAGATAACTGGAGGAAGGAAACATCATGAGTGGCAGACTTCCCAGCAGGATGCAACTTTGCAATAATTTAGCCAAAAGCTTACAAGTCGTGGAATCTGTCCAGAGAGAGGTCAGCAGTGAACACATCCAGCAGGCCGATCACCTGCACCAGACAGAAACACACAACCCATTTTTAATAAAAAGGAAGGGCTGCTGCGTGTTCTAATTTCACTGGTGTAAAAAGATACAGCCCCGAGGGCCCCTTATTAACTGCGGATTATGCTGACTCGCACATTTTCGTGTTTCATGTGTTTGAGAAGCCTCAGCTCCCTGTAGGCCCGCTTGGCGAACAGCTCCGACTGGAAAGGTCTGTACAGCTTCTTGATCGCCACTTTGGTTCCTGTCCTGGAGTCCACGGCTGAGCTGAGGGCGACAACACATCACAGGGCGTGAGACCAAACACATTTCCACAGAACATCAGCTGATGTGTAACATGACCAGTATGAGGAAATAATAATCCAATGTAGACATAGGCGGATTATGAGACTGACGTGTAAAAGACCTCCGCCCACCCCGTCACCGAACATCATACACGTAAGCCGCGTTTCCACCAAACACTTTCCGTGTAGTACCTTTGGTAACCCATATAAACCTACAGGTAGCTAAACCCTAAATCAGTGTGCGAGGTACCTCAACAGAATGGAGCGGTTCTATTGGTACCATCCACAACTTCTGACAATGGAAACGCAATAAAAGCCGTTTCAGATTGCTTGGTGGAAATGCGACTACATTGACCTTAGTGCTCATCTGTGACCCGTCTCAAGTTCACAAACTTTAGCAGCGCCCTCTATCGACTCGGGTGGGAATCACAGAGTAACTCGTGATATGTTGCCCATGATAACGATGTATACAGCGATTCTGCAATACTCAATACATTGCAAGATAATCATCTACGATACATCAAGATATCTGTGGAACCGAAGAATAAAAAATACCCTTAAAAAGACAAAAAGCAGGAATTATGTATTTATTCACTGCATTGTGGTGTCAGTTTCACAGAATTTGATAACTGAGATGCAACAACGTAGAATAAAGTATAGAGCTTCGTGCCTCTTCAACACACACACACACACACACACACACACAGTAATGGCTGTAGCAGACGGCTCCATCTCCAGCTGTATCCGACCATGATGATTTCTCAGAGTAGTTCATGTGTTATTAAGTTGCATTGACTCAGATTAGTACCGCCCACACGGTTAATCATTGATAACAAAGGGCCGCACGCTGCGAGACGCACAAAGGTGCCTGAAAAGCTGCTTTTCATTGTTGTGTATCGGTAAACTTGGCTGAGCGCACCTATTTCACCCGGAGCCAGCCATGCGCTCTTCATAAATCGATAACCCATAGAGACGACAGGAATGAATGCAGTGAAAGGTGTCGGCTCAAGTGTCTCCATCATATCAGGAAGTGAAGCAGCAGCAGCATGTGTTCAGCGGAGCGCACATACTTTTTCTTTTGTTTGGCTGTGGCACCGTGCGGCTGCCTGCACGGCACCATCTGTTCCGTCGCTTTCTTTGTTACCGTGCTCTCCATAAACCTGCTGTACGATCTGTGTTACAGCTTCTCCCAGTTTCACAGAATTCACTTACCACACCGTCCCGTACGCTCCGGTCCCCACCTGCCTCAGATCCCGGTACCGCTCCGGTACTTCCCATGCGGTTTTGTTGACTTCTTGGCGGTAATATCCCGGTCTGACTCGCTTAGACATCTTATTTATTAAAAATCAAAATTTAAAAAAGTCTAGGAGAGGTTCTTCTTTGGTTTGTTTTGTCTCTTCCGACGCTACACACCCATTGTCCCAGATCCCACCTATGCGCGCACCCTCGATCATTGCGCAGCTCTGCGTGTCAGCCGCTCAGGGCGCACCCTGAGGTCACCAAAAAGCCACTCCCGAGTCCTGGATGCCGACAATTAAAGGTGAAAAGGAGACTGATACGTAATACGAAACTTGGCTGTAAACATGACTTTGGATTGCGTTGATAGGTGCGCACAATTTGGCCAATGTTGGCCTTTAAATGGCCAACATTGATTGTGTTCCTCGGTGCTTCGAGCAAGAGTAGGGTAAACAAATGTTTGAGACTTGCTGGGACTTGAACATTACGACGCCCTGGGCTGCAGACACACTGCTATACGTGCTTAGATAAATACTAGACTGCCGTGCGTCCAGGAAACAGAACAAGGAAACAAAGAATCTGAAAATGATTGTGTCAGCTCGGTCTGTTTGACATTTACACAAAGAGAAAAAGTTTAAAGAGTAATCTATTATCAGAGTGGAGTAATCTAACGTCAATTAAAATGTTATGCAACACAGAAGTGTGGAGGTGGAGTTCAGAAATGAAAAGGCAGCTATGACAGGTATGCATTTGGCACAAACTAGGACACGTCTATTGACTGCTCAGTTTATTTAGATATATTAAAGCTATATCTGAGGAAGAGATCAACCACATATTTCATATTAAGGAAAAATAAATCTTTGGAACATAATCTCATTTCATGTCAGTTTCTGTCATTTGTTTGTGTGAAGGTCCTTCTTTAACAGCCTCATTTTGACAACAAATCTGAATGTATTTGCTAAACCAGCAGATCGACACTGGTTCAAACATTGCAACTTATGATTAGTGCTGAGGCATCACAGTTAAAACTAATTCATGAATGGCGGTTTATGTTTTTCCCCTTTCTACCAAACCACACTTGATAGCATCACATTTGTGGCACAAACAATCTACAAAAAAACTTCCCCTGAGGAAGAAGTTTGCATGCTCACAACCTGACTGAAATAGTCAAACACAACACGCAGTTCCCATTTTTCCTTTATCGACTCAACTGTTGTTCCGTTTCAATACTTGTTTGGTAATAAAGGTGGTAAGTTATGTTTGTTAGTGTTGCTATGACAGAGGCAAAAGGCAATGTTTTCTATTATAAAATATACTGTGCGTGTTTATCTACTGCGGCTTATTGGATCAAGTGCAATCACTCCCTTTCACCTAAATACATGGCCAATATCATCTCTCACTCTCACACGCACACACACGCACGCACACACACACACGCACGCACACACGCACACACACACGCACGCACACACTCACACACACAGTTATTTGGTATGTTGAGGTGACACCCCACAGTTTGTCAGAGTCAGACAGGTCACTGTAGGACTTGTTGTCAGAGTCGTCATTAAAAGCTAACCAAACACAGAGCAGGCAGGGGACGAGCTGAGGGGCTTCTTTATAAAGTCAAAAGTGAAATGTCTTTTCCAAAATGTCTTTGGATGTATTTTAGATGTGTGTGTGTCATCTTTCATAAACTGCGGTCTGAGGTTCAGATTGTCTGTTTGTCAGCAGGATTACAGAGAAACTATTTGCCAGATTTTCATGAAACTTGGTGGAAGAGTGTAGCAGGGGCCAAGGAAGACCCGGATATGAATCACGGGGCAGATGCACAAATTATTTTTCACTTCCCTTAACATTGGGAGATAGGACATGGCCTTGGGGGAGGTTTGCACTCTCCAAGTATCCTTCTAGTTCTTGTCCCCCCCCCCCCAAAAATTAATGCACCTTGTATTCAAGGGCATCAAATTTGTCATATTATATATTATTTATATTATATTAGTCACTTGTTAAAGCACTCTGTAACATCCTGTTTTAAGCAGGAATGTCAGGTAATGGGAGAAAATAATCACTTCAAAGCCCAGCACATTTCAGATACAGCAAAAAGCTTTTCACCATATTTCTAACTATATGCATTTGAAGCACCAAATTCAACTCTCTCCCTGTCTGCTTTGGTGCAGCTCGGTAGCTTATGGGGTGTCGCGCCTCACGCTAACTTCCCTGACGCGGCCTGCCAAAGTAATAGAGAGTTGTACAGTGAGTGGACAAGACATAAAAAGGTACAAAAAATGTGAACTAAAAGCCCAATAAACTCTCGTATCATTTTAGGCAGGAACGCGAACGATCAAGGAAGTTATTACGAAGATCATGTGACACAGATTTCTTGGGCCCAAGCTGGGGGCTTGCTGTCGTAGGGAACAGGATTTCTGGTTGTGGATGGAGATGCAGCATCTTGCTGTTGCTCCTCTCCTTCATCCCTCTCCGCCCGTTCGGAGGCCTCGCCTCCGCCCACCCACGCAGGAAGCTCCAGACCTGGCTGCGAAGAGAAAGGCTTCTCCAGAACCCTGAGGACCCGCTGGACCTGTGGTACAGAAAGAGAAGTGAGAGCAGGTCAACACCCTGAAAGTGAAACACTGAAGCTGAGGAGAGCAAAAGGGAATTGAGTGGGACAAAGTATTTAGAAACTAAATGCTGTTTCCCACAGCCCAAGGTGATAAAGGTCTTTGTTTTGCTACTTTGAAATCACTTTTAACCCTCTGAACCCAAAGCAGTTTCTGGGTCTTGTGTTGTGACAGTGTCACATTGTCACTGTGGTCTTGTTTTTCACTGCAATATAAAGTCCTGCACCTCTATGGAAACAACACAATCATGCCTCAAAGTAGGGAGAACTCAAAAATGTGTAATACAGCTATAATGCCATAAATCATGAAAAAAAGAGAAAAAAACGCAAGTTGAAATCCATATACTAAATTTTTCCAAGTGCCAATAAGTGTTACCAATAATGGAAAAAAAGCTATACAATTTGAACTATTTACATTTTTACAACCTCTCTTGTCATCTGCTCTCTGCTCTGTGTAAACAGCTGCAGTTTTGCTGAATTTTTGTCATGTGACTGTCTCAGCCGAGTCATTCATGGCGTCCCAGCTGCACCGAGAAGCAAATAGTTTTTTGCGGGATCTGATTTGTGCAAACGGTTTATTTTTGGGCAAATTTTCAATGAGGTATGTAGAATAAAGTGATTTTGATGAAATGTCTCTATTTTAGCTTAGACTTGGTTACTTTTTCTGGATAGAAGCATTAGTTATACATGATGCATTCAAGGACCGTCGGAAAATTAAAAATCCGAAGAGAACATCTGTTTTACAGTTTCTGGCTATGATAAATGGTGTGATTTTGTCAATTAAAAAAACAAAAAAAACAAAAAAAAAACATGCCTTTTAAACCCACTGGCTGGTTTTGGGGTTCAGAGAGTTAATGCAAAAAATTGAGGTGCTGTACAAACACTTGTGGTAACATCTGAATTATTTAACTCAGATGCACAGCAGTCTAACACTCTGACATTCAGTTGCATGAAAGTCCAAGCCTGACCTCAGAGAAGTCTCCTTTCTCAGCAGCTTCAATTGCATTCTGGGCGATGTAGTTCCTGAGCACCACACGGGGGTTGGTGTTGTCCATCACCGTCAGCCTCTCCTCCTGGGCGGCCTGCACATCACTCTGCCCTTCCAGCTCCCGAGCCAGACGCTTCCTGCAGCGGTGATAACACAAAACGCTCAGTCAGAGAGTGGAGCGATGTCAGACTCAACACCCCATTTCCTCTTCTGTCTCTCTGTCTGCTCGCCTTTATCAGTCACACTTCCACCCATCTCCATCCACCCACAACTCTCTTATCGGGTCCATGCAGTTCCTCCACCCTCTGCCTCTTGTTTTACATGCCAGCTGTTTTTCTTTCTCATCATTTCCTTCACATATCTCGCCGTTCTCCCTCTATCTGCCTCGTCATATTTTCCCAGAATCTCACCTATAGCGTGTGATCCAGTGGCTCCACTCCTCCGCCTGTTTGGTTTTCAGCTCTTCCTGGCTGCTCTCCATCAGGTCTCTCAGTTTGCTGAGTCGGTCTAACTGCCTCGCAATTGTCGCCCTGTCTGAGATCATGTGGAACAGCGCTGGGTTGCTCTGAGCCATAGAGAGCAGCATCGCCAGCTCTCTGTCAACAGCAGACGGGAAACACAACCGGTATAATCTTTATTGGCATGTTGGTGAAAGCAGAGAGTCCGTGCTGCCAGTGCAGGGCAGGCAATCCAGGTTTTAACAGTTGTTAAGATACGTTATGGGGAATCAGAGCTATCAAGATGAACAAAACAAAGATTATCTTTATGCTGCATTTTGTTCTGCTGCACATGCACAAAAAGATTAGGTTAGGCAGGAAATCAGATAACATGTTTGAATGTGTAACTAATTACTCTAAATCTGATGTTTACCAGCTGCGACAGCGACGCTGGTATTGTTTTCACATTGTGAGTCTGTGTGTGTGTCATCATGGCAAAATGTGGTCCTGGAGACACCTACTGTAGCGGGAACTATGACAGCTGCGGTTTGGAGTACTTTACCAGGTGTTTACATTCCTGCAGACAGATTTTGTCCCAGTGGTGGCGTCACAACTGTGCAAGATGCAGTCCCGAAACTTTACAGGTGTGTATTTGAGATCAAAATGAAGGCCGAGTTTGAAGATGTGTGTGGTCCGAGCACGGGCGCCAGACAGTGTGGAACATTTAAAAAATATTTGGGGGACAACTTTTTCCCCCACTGTCTAAAAAATTGGAGCATTTACAAATGTTTGGGGGCACTTTGAAATAATAGTAATTAGTGCATGATGTTTTTTTTTTTTAATTCAAATGTTAAATGAGCGCAGATTAAAATGCATACAGTAATCACCACCTTTCACCAACATGAGTAAATAAAAAGCATACTATTGCTATTATCAGTGCATTTACATGTAATAGCGCTGGAAATGGAAATTAAATGAATTGAATGAAGAGCAAATTATGGCTTAATGGAGGATTAGGATATTGGCCTAAACTGGT
>JAOVVB010225880.1:0-10480 GCA_028570985.1 Heterobranchus longifilis
GTACGCAGCAAGGAGTAATTTGGATGAACTTGGAGCAGATTATTTCCTGTGAATAATGCATCACATTTCTTGTTATTTTCAGGACCTTTTAATACATTTCTCTGTATTATGCATTTGTTTTGAATTTGTAACAATCATACATACTTCTTCTTGGAGGCTTCTTTTTGACAAAATCAGTGCTTTCTTTTCTTTTCCCTGATGCTTGACTGTTGTATGCATGTTTGTTAGAAATTTAATTTAAAAAACAAAACAAAAATTGTATTAAACGTTACTGAAAAAAAGAGGAAAACTCATCTCTGATGTAATATTCACAGGAAATAATCTCGTCGAAATTCATCCAAATCGTTTTACACAAAATTCCTGCAGTAATTGGATTCACTATTTAGGTTAATTGTACAGTTTATCAGTTGTTCTGTACTGTTAATAGCATGAGTGTTATGTTTCTCCACTTATTTATTCTGGTTTTTCCTTTCATCTGTAACTCATCAATATGTTCATGCATATTTTGATAATCAGAATCAGCTTTAATGGCCAAGTAAGTGTGTACACGTTTTGGCCTAAGAGAGGCGCTACTGAGATGACACTTGCCAGTTTGCATCATTGTTTGGAGACATATTTGTATGTTGTAAAACTTATTAAAACTGTACTCCATTGTATGGTTTCAACAGAAGCGGGACAGATGGGTCTGTGAAAATTAAATGGCATGGTTTCAAAAACAGGGTACGGTGTTTTGAACTTTGAGAAAAACGTACTTATTTCTCCGACCATAATTGCACAGATTCATTCAAAAGTCTAAAAAAAGACAGGTGCACGACAAAAAGAAACCCTGTCACCACCTCACAAGAGTTAATTTATTATTTAAGGAAGTCTGGCTGTACTCTCATGTCAATGTCTTATGTTAGTTTGAGTAAAAACAGCAACATACACAGGCGATAACCCGAGGACACAGAGGGAGAAACAGATTAAAACAGGTAATATTTTATCACAGGCAGCTAACTTCACGTTAGCCGTTTTAGCCACAGTGATACAGCAGCTTTCTCTACCGTGAAATTTAGATAATTTATGAATGGACGCTGACATTCTTAAGTGTAATCTGTAAATTATGAGGACAGAGATAAATACAGACTGTGCTCATGTCTTCTGACACAAATGAACTGACAGTAATTGTAGCTAACCCGTTAGCTCAGCTAAGCTAGCTAACTTGATTTAGTTTTTAACGACAAGCCGCCTGCTAACTAGACAGCATCCTGCTCCTGTATTTAGTCTGTGTGAAAGAGAATAAAGAAGGTAAAAAAAAACCGTTACTTACAGGGCTTTTGTTCACCAAAAGTGTCCAGAAAGATTTCTGAATGACTGAAACTCTGGGAATGACACGTAAGATCGTTCAAATCCTTGTTTGGTTTCCGGTCGAGCCGCTCGGCGTCACAATAATGTGACAAATCAGGCGGAGCCTTATCTGAAAAACGCAAATCTCCTTAAATTATACAAAAGTATCGAGAGAGATATTTTATTTTTTATTATTTTCTCTTGAAGAAAACTATGCCAACTCGTCATGGCTGTCCCAGCTATTCCGAAACCGTTATTTAAACTTTTCTCTGAGCCCTCCCCCCCAAACATACGCCACAATGGTATGTCCCACACACTCTGGTCCCGCCTCTTCACGACTTCTGACCAATCAGAGAAAAACAGCGTGGCGATGGAAGGTGGATTCACCGCATTCCACGCCTTTACTTTACATACTGACAGCTGACAGCTCGTCTACGGAGACACTACCGGTACAAGGGTAAAAAAAAAACTAAAAAAACTAATAGATGTCACCATGTAACTTCCCCAGTTGGTTACTTACATTAAGACAATATGTTTTTTGCATTACAAGTTTCCTGAAATGTTATGTTTAAATATGCAAATTACGCATTATCTTATTAAATATGCTAATTTGCATACATTTCCAGAAGAGAAATCTGAACATTGGATGAAGCCAGGCTCAAATTGTTGTTCCATATTTTTTTTAACATATTAAGAGTCAAACGTTTTTACAGAGGATATTTCTTTTTATTACTCCATAAATCAGAAAACAGTCATAGGAAAAAAAAAGAAAAAAGATTAGGTGTTTTTAGGAATAAAATGTTATATAAATCAGGTTATGAATGATATATGAACAAAGCCCTCTGTAATGACCTTCAGAATATAGATAGGAATCAAACTGTAAAGTTTGATGTTTGTAAGTGCTACTGAAGTGGCGATTTCTGGCTCAAAAACCACCACAATACATCCCCATGATTACTTACATTAAGACAATTATTTGTTGTATTACGTATTGTATTAAATATGCAAATGAGGCATTATCTAATGCTAACTTTTGTTGAATTTAGGAGAAATCTACAGACACAAATAGACAAAGTGTTGAAAAAGAAACATCTAAATGTGTAATTTGGATGTTTTCTTTCCACTAGTCTGAAAGAAGAAACAGCCCAAAATGTCAAAACTGACCAGTGCATGAAAAAACTGAGAATAAATTGAAACAAATAAACAGTCACCAGAAATTAATGACAAACACTGCAGACTCAAACTTTATTTAAAAAAAATCACAACTGAGAAACTTGTTTGGCCAAAATAAAATAAATGTAATGTAATTATTTTTTTTGTTAAAATGTTTATATTTATTTATTAACCACTGAAGCAAATAGTGTCTGTATGATTTAAAATGTGTCATAGCAGCTGTTTTAGAGGGTGAGGAAGAATAGCAGGAGTCACATTACTTCTGTTGGTTAATATGAGTTCAGATTCATAATTATTAAAATAATATGATGCAGTAGAGCAGCTTCGTTTTCTGTCAGGAGTACAACCCAAATAATTAATTACTTTAAGAAAAGTAACAAGTAATGTGCAGTTCATTACTTTTTGCATTAACAACCCCAACACTGAATATCAGTGATTAAAATTAATTATTGTACTGTAAATATGAACTTAATCACAACATTTCAGTCATATTGTAATATTCCAGTTCTCTGGTGTGAGATTATTTGCATTGATGTCCAGTAAACCTGCAGGGACACGTTTTCATGCTCGAGTTGATGTTTACAAGTTTAAATAAATCCAAAGTCAGGAGTGATCCTGGTCCTCCAGTGTGTTTTGTCCGGGTGGTTGGAGGTCAGAGGGTCCAGCGGAGGTCACAGATCAGAGCGATGTGGTCGGAGGGGTGAGCGACGCTGGGCAGAGCCTCGTATGTGGTGACCTCCTGGTGACTGGGCAGAGGAATCACCTGCTCCACCTACACACACACACGCACACACACGCACACGTACAAGCACACGCACACGCACACGCACACACACACACACACACACACACACACACACACACACACACCTTGTTTAATGACATCTACGTCAGCGCCTTCATATAAAAAAATCCAGAATCTATGAATATGCAAATTTCAAAAGCAGTATCTGTATGCCGTATTTGTACTGCATTTGTACTAGAAACACTAGCTACAGTACTAGTAATAGTGCTAATAGATCAGCAGCATCAGTATCAGTAGCAGTGGTTGCACTAGTAGTAGTACAGTGTGAATTTTGGAAACTATTTTCAATTTAGTCTTTAGACGAAAATGCTTATTAGTTCTAATCACATTTTAGTAATTTTTATCCTTCGTAGTTTTAGTCGAGGAAACTTTTAGTCAAAATGTTCTGCTTTTTTTTTCACTTCGGCAAGTCTCGTACCAAAATGTTTGCAGATTTTCTGAGTTGTTGTTCCGATTTGAGGGGGCGTTCACGTGAATTTTCCCAGTGGGAATTCATTTTTCAGATTATTCCGACACCGCATGAATGCAGGGTCAGTGTTTAAGGACGTCGGTGCAGTCTCTCCTTAGTCATGGAAAAAAAGGTTGTTGACGAACATATTTCGGCATAGCTTTCTTTAACAAAATGAACACTGTAGCAGGAATAGTTATATCAGTAGCAGTAGTAGCAGTACCAGAATTAGCAGTATCGGTATCAGTATCAGTACCTGCATGCTGTCCGGCTGTATGAAGATGTAGTCCAGGCAGCCGTGAAATCCTCCCACGTAGTTTGTGTAGGCCGGCTGGCTGCAGGCGCTCAGCAGCGGGGGAAACGCAGAGAGCAGCTCCATACTGCACGCCTCCTCCGGTCCAGAGCTGCTCCAGTCCGCGTGCTGCGGAGGAACCGCCGCCTCGCTGACCAGCTGGAACACACCTGCACACAGGAGGAGGAGACACACACAACTGGAGGTAATGAAAGACAACGTGAAGACTGTCAGAGACGGGTGCTCCTGTGGTGTTGCATTAAGGTTACCTGAGTCAGGGGAGGAGTTGAAGTCACCACAAAAGAGCAGAGGGGCTCCAGGTGCGACCTCGCTGATCACATGACTCAGGTGCTGCAGAGCCACGCCCATCTGGACCAACCGAATGTTCCCCCCTTCAAAAGGAAATCAATTCCGTTTTTAGAAATCACAAATCATCACTCTGCTTTCTTATATCACTGACTATGTTCACATGCACACTAACATTCCACTATTATTCCAAATATGACGATATTCCAAATTTCCTACCGGTCATGTAAACTGCATATTCTGTTTGGATATTCAGAATTAGGCCTTTTTTCATAATGTAGCATTTTCCGATTAAGACATGTGGGATATGTCGGTATTATTCAGGTTTTAGGAGCATCCTTTGGACGTGTATACAGCACATTCTGAAAATATGCATCTCATTTGGGTTTTTTAACCGCAGTTCGTCCAGTTTACGGCCTCTTGCCTGTTTACGGTCAGCTCTGTGCACAAACCAACAACAGTTTGTAAGGCTGGGGCAGACATGCATGTCCAAAAGAAAAGCCCACAGTTCTGTTTAGAAGGAGAAACATACTTTTCAACATTATGAAAGACTTCGATACCAACAAGTTTTTGGATATGCACAAAAACGCTGACCTTTTCAAGACAGTGGTTGAGGGAATGAAAGTGGGAGACACTGGTGGAAAACTTTGAAAAAAAAATCCTATTTTGCACGGCTGCATATTAGTGGAATATTTATTTTCATTAGTAAACAGCTTAGTAGGAATATCGTCTTTTTCAGAGTAAGGGCAAAAAACAGAATATTTTGTGCATGTAAACGTAGCGACTCAGGTGCGTTTGTACAGAGGAGTGAGTTCTACCTTTCGGGTACCAGTACAGGTGAGTGTTGGCCACACACACCTTCCTGTCAGGTTTATTCAGATCCTCAAGCACACACACCTGCAGAGGAACGAGTCAGGAAACACAAGTGACACAACGCAGACTCACAGAGTGTCTCCAGTGTTGTAAACCCTGATTTATTCTGTCTATTCTTTTTTTTTTGATGAATTCATTAGCCTATTAAATGTCAGAAAATAGCAAAAACAGCCAACACAATTTCCCAGTGCCGAGTTAGAGCTGCAAGACTACAAGACAAGAATTCCCAGTCACAGCAGGTGAGCAGGCGTACCTGCAGCACGGTGGACCTCTTCAGTATCCTGTCCTTCAGGGCGCTGTTAGCTGAAACCCTCTCCAGCAGCGTAGAGTGGATGGGGTCAGAGGTCAACGCCTCGCTCAGCACGATGTCGTGACGGCTCAGCAGCTGAAACTTTGACCTTAAAAAGACAAAATGTTGTCATTATAAATGACCCGATTTGAAAGTATAATATGTAACTTTTCTGCATTAAAATGTCTAAAAACGAGTAGACTGTGTTATATATTTTGTTGAGTTACCCAGAGAAATCTGTAATTTTCACTGGCATTGAAACTCACAAGTCCTACTGGCTTAGGTATCAATACATTTTAAAGGGGATTTATTATGCTTTTCCTTATTTTCTGTCATATAATGTCACAATGTCAGATATTCATATTAAACACGACCAAAGTTTCAAATAATGAGCAAAAACTTCAGATTTCAGACCGTTCTGAACACTCCGTTTCTAATCTAATCTCGTGCTGGATTTCTTTATATGTTCATCTGCTCCAGACACGTTACTGCAATGTTTACATTTCATACACTGCTACATGTAGCTACATGCTAACGTCAGGGAAACATGTTGTTAATTTTGGATCAGATTCCTGCTGGAACATTGCTGATTTTTCACTGTAGAAAGTGCATTCCCCAGCTGCAATGACGGTACAGAGACGCAGAGAGCGCAGATGCGGAAGACTTGGAAATGCTGACCAATCAGAGCAGCCTGGGCTTTTTCAGGAGGGGCGCTTAAAGAGACAGGCGCTACAATGGAGTGAGCACAATAGGTCCCCTTTAAATGACAACCTGTGCTGCCCATGACATAAAGACCCATGTCCGTCATTTGTTGAATGTAAACAGACGACTGGATCAAATCCTGAGTCCCCAGACGCCCCTGATAAAACACACAAGACATTTCCTTCAGATTCTGGACCTGACCTGCGGTAGAAAGTGGCCAGTCCTTCATGCTGCTTCTCTTTGATCCTAAAAACGCCGTCCAGACCGAAGGCGTCCAGAGCTGGAGTCAGACTGTCCACGAACACCCCTAAAGAGTCCAGAGGATGAAGACCGTCAGAAAGCAGACTCACATAATATCCACATGATGATGGTTTTTTACAGAAAAGATGGAGACTAACTTTTTTTAAGAAACTGGCAACTAGTCGTTTCTGCAGTAACCCTCTAAACCCCAAAACCCGCTGGTGGGTTTGAAAAACGTTTGTTTGTTTGTTTGTTTTTTAAAAGTTGAAATGTTTCAAGAAAAGACTCACAATTTTATGAGAAAAAAAGTTATGTTTCGAGGAAAAAAGTCATTATGTTTTTGAGAAGAAGGTCACAATTTTATGAGAAAAAAGCCGTAATGTTTTGAGAAAAAAGTTGTAATGTTTTGAGAAAAACGTTACAATGTTTCAAGGAAAAAAAGTTGTAATGTTTCAAGGAAAAAAGTTGCAATTTTTTAAGGAAAAAAGCTGGAATTTTTAGAGAAAAAAGTTGGAATATTCAGAGAAAAAAGCTGTAAAGTTTTGAGAAGTGAGTCACAATTTTATGAGAATAAAGTCGTAATGTTTTGAGAAAAAAAAGTCACAATTTCTGAGAAAAAAAGTCGTAATATTTAGAGAAAAAAATCCTAACAAAGCAAAATGTAAGGGTTAATGATTCCAGTGCAGTTTTAAGCATATTTTGTTGCTTATCAGGATAATATCGTGAATCGCAATTATTTTCGCCAGGATAATTGTGACATGAAATTTTCCTATCGTCTCATGCCTATCTACATGTTTCATATAACTGTGTTGCACTGCAAAAAATACATTTTTGAATTCTCTCTACTTCTAGCCATGATCGTGCTGTTTCCACAGAGGTGCAGGACTTTATACTGCAGTAGAAAATGAGCGCACAGTGTTTGGGGTTCGGAGGGTTACTCACCTTTGTCGACCTCCTGCAGACAGATGATGTCAGCGTTGTATCCGGCCAGCTCCTTCTTGATCAGGTTCTGTCTGTAGTCCAGCTGCAGGGCGTAGGGGGCGCAGTACGGGTAAAGCACCGTCTTGGACAGCTCTGTCTGTGCGTAGACATCGGCGAGGATGTTGTACGACACCACCCTCACAGCCGGCCACTCCGCCTCTTTGATGGTGTACGCGTGTCGGTTGTCAAACGTGCAAACGCCGGGACCGGCCTCCACGGCTCCAGCAGAGATCAGCTCCTTGGCCACGCCACTGCGCCCTCCGTCTTTAGGTGTGCAGCGCAGTTTGAGCCTGCAGCCGATGTCCTGATTGGACGGGACGTGGACTCTCCCATGTCCTACCTCTGTCCAACCGCTGTCCGGACCTGCAACTTCTGCAGCAGCTTCAGGGCTAGCACAAGAACGACAAGAGAGAGAAGAATAACAACAAAGGTGTTTGATGTCCCATCATTTCTTTAACTTTCGTCTCTTTATGCAGCTCAGTTCTCGGCATGGGACGATATGAAAATTTCATGTCACGATTATCCCGGCCAAAATAATTGCGATTCACGATATTATCCTGATAATCATCAAAATAAACACAAAAACATACTAGAATCACTTTACCTTTACCTTGTTTTGTTGTGACTTTTTTCTCAAAGCATTACAACTTTTTTCCCGAAATATTACAACTTTTTTCTCATCAACTTGTGAATTATTTTCTCGAAACATTACAACTTTCTTTCTCGTGACATTATGACTTTTTTAAAGAAACTAATATTTTTATTACACCATACATAGGACACTGTCGGAAACTGCAGTCAATTTGTGAGGATATTCACGAATTAATCCTGATAACGGAAATTCACGACAATCAACTTATTGTGAGTGTTTTTACGATAAAATCCATTATTGTCCCATCCCTACTCAGTTCCCAGCTCTGTGACATGACCTCAGATTATATCGCTGGTCCATGCTGGATTTCTGAGGCCGATACCCATATTAATATCTGAGAGATCAAAATGATGATAATTATACATATTTTAAATAAAAACACATATCAATTCAATTCATTGAATAATGGAGTGGAACGAAAAGGACATTCAGGCTGAGTGTCAGGCTACTTTAAATTAGCATATAATAATAATCGAAATCGTATCGTGGCAGACTTTTTGATATCAGCAAATATCGCATTGCTGTCCAAAGAATCGATATATAGTAAAGTTAATAAAAGGTAAACATTGTAAACTTCCCACTGGTAGGACTTTACACAGCAACCACGCCACAACACCCACATTATCATTATAATTACCTTGTGTTTGGGACATTTTCTGTATACCACGTGAACTCGCAGTCTTGGAGGTTCCCAAACTCGACCTCCAGATGGGGACAGACGGGGAACCCGGCCAGCAGGGACACCGGGAGCTCAGCGGTGGTGAAGGTGGGAGCGTTCCTCTGCACTGAGTATTTAACGTCTCCCACCTGCAGCACGGCTCCGTCCCGCCACGCCTCCGCGTTCAGCACCGTGTCGGCCACCTCTTCCCCGTCGTAGTAGAGCTTCACCACGGCGGCGGGCTCCGGGCTTTCACTCGGCTGCTGACCCTTGTTCTTCTTCGACTTCTTCGCCTTCCCTTGGCCCTTGGCGATGCCGTTGGAGATCCGGGCCAGGACCTTGGCCAGCGGCTCGCCCTGGTCCCGCAGCATGTGCTTGTTGCTGCCGTCCAGACGGAAGGAGATAGTGAGTTTGGGCTCCCCGGGGAGGCACCTCACCACAGCGGGCTCCATCCTGCCGAGGAGGCGGCAGGCTCCGGTCAGAGTCCTCGGCGAGGAGGCGAGCAGGCAGCGGGGGAGCAGTGTGAGGGCAGCGGAGAGGTGGTTAAACATGAAGTCCCCGGCAGCAGGGCTAAACTACACTAACGTTAAAATACCGGCAACGTTAACTGTAAACGACCGGTAGTGACGTCACCTTCAGCTAGCTACACTAGTTAGCCAGAATGCTAACCAGCAAAGCTAACTCGAAGACAAAACTGGCAAAATGGGGAGTTTAATTCATCCTCCAGCGGTCTGACTCAAAAGTAAACAACACACAGGCTTCATAAATAAAACCGCTACTTTAAACAACGTGTAATTTTCTCAAAATTCACAGAAGTTGGTACATTATCTGTCAGTACTTTCCCTGAAGTCAGTCTGAGGGTCGTGTCTAGAAGGTAACCCTAGATTTACGAGACCTGGCGAAAAGGCGAAAACGGGAAAAAAAACTCTCGCGAGTTTAATTTCCCAACGATCTAACCCTAACCATATCATTCGAGTTTAATGCCAAACCATATTAATCTAACCTTAACTACTCGAGTTTCATACCTAACCATACCAATCTAACCTTAAGTAACTATTCGAGTTTGATGCCTAAGCTTACCAATATCGTAAATCTCGGGTTACCTTCTAGCCACTGCCCAGGCTGAGCGTCTTCTTCTTCTATCAAAACATGGCTGCTTGAACGCTTCCACATGTTTCACTGCCACTCACTGGACAGAATGGAAATTACACCAGTCACTTCTCATTGGCTTTGGCTCAATTCTTGAATTAAAATTATTATTTTTTCATAACAATAAATTTAAATCTCTGAATAATTAGTTTGTTGTTCACAGCAGATTTTAATTTCCCAATCATTGTGTGCAAAAGAGTACAATTGTCAACAATTTGCACAATAATCACTTGTCCCTAATCAAAACTGATGAGTCATAGTGAAATTGTCAAACTTGTCATGACTTCTTCTTAAACATTCTTTCATCGCTTCAGCCATCACATGCAAAATAGTCCTTTAAATGTACACATATAGGCAATTCTATAAATATGACATGGAATGTTTGTGTGTGTAAGGGGGTAAAATTGGTTGTTTTTTATTTTTTCATTGTTGCAGGTTTTTTTTTTTGGCATTGATGTCATTTTGTGTTTACTGTACATGGAACATACTGCTACAAAAAGGAATTGACTGTACACATGTGCATATCCTTTTTCTGTGTACTACAGTATTGTACAGTATTATTTTCCCAGTAAACTTTTACTTACTG
>JAOVVB010225891.1:0-10480 GCA_028570985.1 Heterobranchus longifilis
AATTCAGTATTCATTCCCCTGAGATGGACACATATTTTTTTACTTAAAAAGGGAAAGCCTGGGGCTGTTAGGGAAATTCAAGGAGAGTGTGAGGACAGTGAGCTTGAGGGAAGTGACTCAGAGGAGGAAAGGGCATCTGATACAGGTCTGAATCATACAGTCGTTAAATCAGTTGTTAGGGTTAAATAGCCCTTTTACTGTGTATTCAGAGCTGTGGTACTGTAAGTGACACATTTCACAACATCCAGGCTGTATTTATTAATGCCATTATACAGTACAATGTTGTATAATAATCAGTTATAATTCTGAATTATGTGTGGTGAGTTATAAGTTTAATTTTCATTTTTTTTTATCCATTGTAAAACATTTGATGGTTAAACCATTCTGTTGAGTCTTTTGTTAAGCAACGTTTGTATAAGAACATTTTGGAGGATTTTGGTCATTTTGTGTAGTTTCATTTGATATACACAGTATTTTTATATAGAGTGTTGTGCAAAAGTATTGGCCCACCCACCTTTTCTTCGTATTTTGCGTCCTAAGAGCCAGACTGATTTATATTTTAATGTAGTCTTGAGAAATAGTATACTGGTGATGCTGAATGCTGAGTGGTTGGAACAGACGAGAGGGGAAATGAGGCTGCTGCTGATGTTGTTACATCGGTTAACAACCGATTTGTTAATTGTACCTTAAGCCACTTTGAAGCCTGTTTTTATATTTTGCATTTGTTTACATTTCTTAAATTTAATTTCCATCATTTAATTTCATTTATTTTAAAGAAATCAGGAGCGACTTTGGCACAATATGTACATCGATCAAGTCTATTTTTAAATCTGTATATTTGGAAAGAATTTAATATTTGGGGGTTAAAAATGAAAATGCATGAAAGACAGAGATAAGAAAAGGTAAGACAAGATTAGATCATTTTATAAACCACTTTACCAGCTGCTACTTACAATTAAAAAAGATAAGCAGATAAGCAGCAACAACAGTGACAATAATCAACATAGAAACAGTCTAAAACTTTAGAATGCTGATATAACAATGAGCAGCGTAATAACTCCACTCACTAGTGTGAGAGCATCCATTTCTGTATCCACTTCCTCTGCACAGGCTTCCAGACTCTTCTTCCAATCCGTGATGTCAGTAATCCTGTCGCTCAGTCGACGATTGCTGTCGTATTCACCCCATGTTGTCTGAGAGACACAGCAGGAACTCATAAATATGCATTAATCTTTGGACTAAGACTTTAAACTTCGCTCCTGTTTAAACCAGACTACCTTGTTGGCGGTCTCGTTGCACAGAGCCCTGCCCTCCATACGGGTCTGGTGAGACAGGTGTCTCGTGTGCTTGGCAGTGGTTGAGATCTCATTATTGCTGTTTATCCAGTCAGGTACAGTGCAGCGGAGGCCTGGCTTAACGCTCAGGCTGGCCATGTCTACTGATACGACGAACAGAACAAGAGAGCTGTTCAAAATCAGGCGTAAGACTGAGTCGTACAGTCGTTGAGAATAAAATATATAAATCATGCTTCTTTTTTTTTTGGTTTCATATAAATGTGTTAAATAATTTTGAATCATATTAAGCAACTTAAGTAACTGGATTTTTTTAAAAACATAAAGTAAAATTTAGATGTTTATTTTATAAATTCGGTGTGATTGACTCCCATTACTTAAAAACAAACAAACAAAAATATTACAGGAAAAAATATATGTCAGTAAAAGCAAGTAACATATTACATAACAAACCACAATAAATAAGTGAATAAATAAACAAAGAAACAGAAATTAATTAATTACCTAGAGTAAATCATTTAGAAAGTCTAATAAATGAATTTAACTTATAATTTCTAAAATATATTATTGATTAATTGCTAACTTGATTGACTACCAATAAATAAATAAATAAATTGATTGAATGTTTAATAGATTGATTGATTACAGAAAAAAATATTAGTAAAAGTCTGTAGCATATTACATCACAGACCACAATAAATAAGTGAATAAATAAACAAACAACAAAGCAAAAAAATAAATTTCATACATAAATTAAATATATTTAATTAATGAAACAAATAATTACTAAAATATATTATTGATTAATTGCTAACTTGATTGACTACCAATAAATAAGTTGATTGATTGACTGAGTACAGGAAAAAATATCAGTAAAAGTATGCAGCATATTACATAACAGACCACAATAAATAGACAGACAAACAGACTAACAGATTAACAGATATATACTTACTTGCTTACTTTCTTTCAGGTTACCTACAAAAAAATCAAGTGTTATTATCAGTGTCTTCAGAGGAACTGCACCAGGTTCTCCAAAGTGCCCAGAAAAACACAACACACATCTTGCTAATAAAACTTGCTTGCTAATATTATATTTGCTGATGCACTTGATTCTGTTTAGTGTATCACAGTTCATTGCACTTTACAGTAGATTCCACTAATGAGAAAATTCCCTCATGCTCTCATTATCTGATCCCAGAAATATCAACTGAAGAAGGAGAGGGTGGGGCTGGAATGGGGGGTTTAGTCAGTATGAGAACCAGATTACCTGGAGAAAACCCACAAAACATCGGGAGAACATGTAAACAGTCGTGTGCAGTCGAGATTTGCGCTCCCAACGCTTGGTGTGACGTCAGCCTTAAATATAATCCTCAAGTTGACTGCATATAAGCACCACAGATCTGTGCAGCTGTAAGTAATTAGGCTGAAACTAAATGTAAAGGTGTACAACCATTATTATTAACAATAATTTGGCATATTTGAATTATTTAGCAAAATGATCGTTTGTGTTCAAACTTGAATTGATTTAGTTTTTAAAATATGGATTGTATTATTATTATTATTATTATTATTATTATTATTTGTTGTTGTTATTAATAGGCATATGTTTTAAGCCATTTTTTTCAGGAACAATCCGCTTACTTTATTACTTCAAGTAAAATTTACACAATTAAATGAATATTTTTTGTATAATTAAATAAAATCTTATAATTGTCTATACCACTTTGTCCTGTATACAGGGTTGCAGGAGGCCTGAAGCCTATCCCAGGAGACTTAGGGCATGAGGCAGGGTACACCCTGGACAGGGTGCCAATCCGTCGCAGAGCATACACACACATACACACACTACGGGCAATTTAGGAACACCAGTTAGCCTAATCTGCATGTCTTTGGACTGATGAAGGAAACCGGAATACCTGGAGGAAACCCACCAAGCATGGGGGAGAACATGCAAACTCCATGCACACAGACCCGAGGCGGCAATCGAGCCTGAAGATGCAAGCCAAGAGCACTGACTTCTTTTTAATTTTTATTAACTTAATTAATTAAATTATTCATTAATTTTTTGCCCCTTAGAAAACAAAGAAAATGAACAATACAGGAATATGTCTAGTTGTATAAAGATAACAGCTTAGGCGTCTATGGTCTGAATATGTGGATTCCTTAGTTTTTAAAGTTGGAAGATATACTGTACTTAAACATAACAACAACAAAAAAAAAAGTTATAAAGCTTTGATGCAACCAAGAGCCATAATAAAAGTAACAAATAAAAAAATATAAATAAAAGTTACAACTTCATAAGAGCGAAAATAAAAGTAACAATTAAAAAAAATCTTTATCTTTAAGAAGCTCATTCCTAGGCGTTCCTTTTATCTTGACTTACCCGGATTCTCTGCGCCGCTTTTCTTCTCCTCTGGAGAGTGTAATTAATACTAAACACAAACTCCGCGTCCTGTCTCCTGGTAACGCACACGTGCAACGCAACACTCTGGTTGCCTCGGCAACGCTGCACGGCGTGACGTCAGAAATAAACGCGCATCCCTAACGGACGGTGGGTAACTTCGCGCGCTGCATAAGAGCGTGGTTGGAGATCATTGTACCAAGTTGACTCCACTGAATTGGAGTTTATTTCCAATAAGGAAAATAAACATAATACAGTAATAAATAATAATAATAATAATAATAATAATGGAACTACATCCATAACACCATAAGTTCATCATGTATTAAAGGTAAAATAAGCTGATACATTAAATGCATAACAATGACAGTATATGTTGTGTGTGTGTATGAAATGTTCTCATGCATGATCAAAAAAAAAATTACAATCCTAGCTCATGCATAATGAGTCACTCCTTCAATGCGGCTTATACTGGCAATCTAGTAGGAAGTCTTTTCAGAAGAGTGGAGGGACGTTCAAGTCAAACCGGGACTTTCTCTTGTCCAGAATTACGGAACATACAATATATGGACAAAAGTATCTGTTTATTATTATTGAATATTGAATTCGGGTGTTTTAATCAGGACCCAACGAAGGGCAATCTTAATGCTTCAGTACACCAAGACATCTTGGACAATGCTATCCTTCCAACTTTGTGGCAGCAATTTAGGGAAGGCCCTTATCTATTCCAACATGACTGTGCCCCAGTGAACAAAGCAAGGGCTATAAACATATGGTTTGATGAGCTCAAAGTGAAAGAACTCGACCGCAACCCCATCGAGCACCTTTGGGATAAACTGGAGGGAGATTGTGAGCCAGGCCTTCTCGCCTGACCTCATAAATGCTCTACAGAATGAATGGGCACGAATTACATTTAGGCATTTTGGCAGACGCTCTTATCCAGAGCGACGAGGGTTAAGGGCCTTGCTCAAGGGCCCCAACAGTGGCAACTTGGAGGTTGTGGGGTTTGAACCTGGGATCTTCCGAACCTTAGTCCAATGCCTTAACCACTGAGCTACCACTGACCCCTGAATTCCCACAGAAACACTCCAACATCTAGTGGACAGCCTTCCAAGAAGAGTGAAAAGGGGGACCAACTCCATATTGAAGTATATGTATTTGGGTACAATGTTATAACAGGTTTGGTCAAATACTTTTGTCCATATAAAGTAGTTATGAAAGCAAAAACTACCGCATAAAAACATGCAAACTTCGCACACACAGACCCCAAAGTGGGAATCGAACACTCAACCCTGGAGGTATGAGGCCACAGCACTAACCAGTTTTTTGGTGAATGGAAAAGGAGGGCTGTGCTGTGTCATAGACTAAAAATATAAACTAATTAGTAAGATAATGAAAGGTAATATGCTAATGGATTCGTTTTAAATCATTTTTATTTATAAAATTTTATTTGCGGCATGATGGCGTAGTGGTTAGCACTGTGGCCTTGCACCGCCAGGGTCAAGGGTTTGATTTTCACCTCGGGGTCTGTGTGCTTGGAGTTTCCATGTCCCCCCCCTTGCTTGGTGGGTTTCCTCCGGGTACTCTGGTTTCCTCCCACAGTGCATCCAGTTCAAGCAGATTAAGTTAACTGGCATTTCCAAAATTGTCCGTAGTGTGTGGCACCATGTACAGGGGCACCCCACTTCATGCTCTAAGTCTCCTGGGATAGGATCCAGGCCCCAGTGACCCTGTACAACGAAGCAGTGTAGAAGTTGAATGAATGAATATTCTTGCAATAATATACTCAAATATGATGTTAATAATACTTATTTTTGAACATATTTTGGCAAAGGTAATATATCAAATCTTAAGGTTCAATAGAGTATTAAGAAAGCGAATCACACTTTTTGCAAAAACATCTAGTGCCCCTTACTAGACAAGGCATGTGGTGGCTCAAGCAGTCGAAGCTCTGGTGTGTTGATCCCCATCACCATGATGGGTTTAAGCCCCATCATCACTGTAGGGTTCTTGGGCAAGACCCTTAACCCTAAACCCCATACAATCCAGCCACAGCATGCAGTGCCAGTCTAAAGCCTGGTGAGAAAATGAGAGGGTGCCAGATCTTGCAGATCAAATGATCCAATGTGGTGACTCCTAGGAGAGAAAGAGACAAAGCCCAAGAGAAGGAAGTGACAGACCTAATGTGTTGTAATTCTTCTTTAATTTTTTTTTTTTTTTTGCAATTGACTCACTTAAACATGTAGTGTTTACACTAAACACAATTTACACTAGACACCTGATTTTCACAAAGTGACACTCTCATTGTAGTCATTAACAAAACGTTATTAAGAGATTTATAATTTGAGAATTAGCCAACAAATATATCCAAAATTAACAAGGTCTATAGGTCTATATATTTAGACAAGGAGTTAATTAAAGAATTAATACACATACAGAATCTTGTGCCCTTTACAGAATACAGTAAAATATGAGTGACATTCAAGTCAAGCCAGGACTTTTAATTGTGTAGAATAGCAGAAAAAACTGTAAAAACGTTTTCTCTGTATAATCCCCTGCTTCACAAGGTACAAACATTTCTCATTAAGCCGGATCCATGCCTGCTTCATGTCTTGAAACGCTGGCCTCCCAGGAACTCCTTTAATGGCCCAAATATTTGGAAATGACATGATGTCAAGTACTGTTGGTGAACGATTGTGTGTACAGTTATCACAGACAGATGTGTATCTTCTGCAAATTGGCGAAAAGCTATCCGCCAATTTTCAAGGATCAGGCGTTCCACTCGCCAAATGTTCACAGGAACGACTGCAGCAGGCTCTGAGCCACCTCGGCCGGGATTGTCAATCACGGACATACAGTATGGTGGTCTTTAAAATAATTGCAACATTTTACTGCGGCTAAGAGTCTCATCACCATACTGTGCTTGAAGTCTTCTGTAAACGTCAATCGGTTTTATGCCTTCATTCAAAAGGTCCAAAGTTTGTCTTGAATGCCCCTCAAAAGAATGTCTGTTTTCATGGTTTTTATTTGCCTCTGATGTCCAAAGAGTTCTACTGTCAGTGACGATATCCGAAAGTAATCTAAAAGTAATCCATTTCCGCAGTTTCTAGATGTTTGGTGATGTAGTCCAGTATGACTTTCTCATTTGTTGTGTCTTTTAGGTAGAAGTGGGATCCAGGCAACATCTGCACAGCGAAGTCTCCACTAGTCATGGCTTTGAATGCTGCAATGAAAAACACATGAACATCAAATAAACATTTTGATATGTTATCAAATCATATATTATCTCAAAATTTTATCTTCAAGCTTAGGCTCTCTAACTCTTACCTTTTGATATTTTAATTCCAAGTTTCATTTGACATAAAGTGAGATACCACTTTTGAGAAATATCTAAAAACTTTCATCTAATTCACCTAATTTAACCACCTATGGCAGTAAGCATCATCTGGATATCTTCCTGCATGGTTGTGTATGCGCACTCGTGAAGAAACCTTGCAACAAAGTCAAAACATGCCCATATAATGAAGCATGTCAAATTATTTTGTCAATATTCTGAGACACTGTCTTTGTCCTGGTCCATTTAGATCTCATTACGAAGAATCACATCTATAGTATAGAGGCTTTTCGAGATCACAGGGCAGTGCATTAACTGCCTGACTTCTATAGAGTTGGTGTCACCTAGTAGTAAATAAAAATGGGAAATGCAACTGGAACTAATGGAGGCCCATTGGGACATGAATCCCACTGCCCCATGCTTGGAGGAGAAGCATAAAGATACAGAACAGAATCATGGCTGGCCAAATTGGACCAGTTTCAAGATACCCTACAGCCACCAGATCGATTTATTGCAGATGACTAGAATTAAATCTTTAATGTTGAAAAATATGTCTAGTTTTTCCAGTTCCCTGATTAATTCCTTATTTTCCCCTCAAAACCTGGCAACCCTACACACAGGTTATCAATGGTAGGTCTAAACATTGGTCAAATCCACCTGCTAGACTGTCATAATTAGGGCTGTTTTGCCACACCAAAATCTATTGTAGCAGCCCCCTGCTATTGTATATGGCATAGAGTCGAATAATGCGACAAGAAATGACATTAACCTCCTGGGACACGGATTCTACTGTTGTGTACATTGCAATTCGTACCGACTGTTTATCTTTATTCATAGCTGATAACTATAAATTTAATCGTCTTCAACCAAGAAGAAGAGGGTTAGGGGTAGCTCAGTGGTTAAGGCATTGGACTACGGTTCGGAAGGTCCCAGGTTCCCTGTTGGGCCCTTGAGCAAGGCCCTTAACCTTCAACTGCTCAGATCTATAATGAGATAGAAATGTAGGTCGCTCTGGATAAGGGCGTCTACCAAATGCCTCAAATGTAAGTTTGGCAAAAGAATTATACCCAACAGTCATCATATGATGATAGTGCAAGGATATAGACAATGAAGTTCGAAGGAAATGTCATGTCCTCATATGAGGACATTCGTGTCTCAAGAGGATATGTTTTCACTGCCGCCCTCACTCCTCACCCCTGGTGGGAACATCTTACACTTACATTTAGGCATTTAGCAGACATCTTGGGAGCTGAGTAGATAGATCTGTTGTAACTAATGGACTGAGAGGTTTGGCATCATGAGGTCAGAGTTTGGGGTAGGACACTTCTGCATAGGGGTCATTGTCAGGTTGGAACAGGTTTGGCGTCCTTAGTTCCAGTGAAAGGAAACTGCTGTTGATGTTACAACTGTACACATTCACCTTTGTGTAAAGGACTCCTATGGTTGTGATGGCAAATTCCAATCCTCATGGTTATGTGAATTACTCTTGATTATGGTTATGTGGGGCATTATTACAAGTTAATCCTGAGAGACTGTATCTTTCATAGTTCGTTTCATCGACTATAACTTACATGTTATTTACCAGCTCTATTTGTAATGTTAATAAACGTAAATACAGAATGTTGCTTCATAATATGATACCTGACATTATAGATAGATAGATAGATAGATAGATAGATAGATAGACAGAGAGAGAGACAGACATTTTGCATGGCTTCACCTTGTAAATCATGTGGCAAATCCTCCTTGCCATCAAAACATGATACTGGACATGACAGGAAAGGAGCTGTTGGCCTGCTACACCTGCAAGTAGCACACACACACACACACACACACACACAAACACATTTCTATCACATTCTACTATTTAGTCTTTTTGATGTAGTGAGTCAATTAAATCAGTCACAAAATCAAATTCATAAAATCATAACTTTTTTTACACATTTTTTTCTTTGAGCTGTCGAAAGACCCACTACACATACAGCTCACTTTTAAGTAAATATAATTGAAAGACATTATGAAATCATTAACAGTGACATCATTTAAGTGGCATCCCATTCGATGAGGGGTGTTCAAGTCAAACCGGGACTTTTTACTGCATAGAATAACAGAAAACAGTTATGAGAGTAAAAGCTACATTTATTTCTTTATATAATCCCCTGCTACACTAATGCACTTATCCCAGTGATACACTAGTGCTTGGATACCATCAAGGTAGAAAGCCTTCTCACAAATCCATGTTCAGACTGCCTGCTTGACGTCTGAAATGCTGGCCTCCCAGGAACTCCAGTAATGGCCCAAACATGTAGAAATGGCTTGGAGCAAGGTCAGGACTGTACGGAGGATCACGGGTGGCAATAACTAGTTTCCCACAGACAGCTGCGTCTCTTCTGCAAGTTAGTGACAAGTGATTCACGGATCATGTCTCTCACTGAATGTTCACATGATCCTCGGCTGGGATCATCATTCAGGGACATACTGTACAGCCTTCTTTAAAACGTTTGCACCATTCTAAAGTTTTACTGCGGCTGTGTCTCATCACTGTACTGTGCCTAAAATCTTCTGTAAGTGTCAATCGGTTTTATGCCTTCCTTCATTTTAGAGAAATTTTGTGACGAGTCCCGGTTTCACCCGAACACATCGGATTGTATTTTTTGTAATTGATAGCCTGTGTTATAGTTTTAAACGAGGGAAATTGATAAAGTGTAATAAGTTCAAGTGCAAGCTTAACGTATTATGATTAATGATTATATATAATAGTACATATATATATAATTTTATATAGAGAGATTCAAACCACTTACTTGTAATTCTCTACTACGTTAAGGTCAGCTTTCAAGGCTGGCATGAACAACTTCAGGGCCTCAGGACTGGCCAGGATTTCAGGTGGCGTTCCTCCAAGAGAGATCATCCACTGGAGGAACTCCTCATCAGACAGGTGGCTTCTCCGTGGAGCCTGCAATCTAGTTTCGGACTGCAAAAAATGGGACCAGTGACTGTATCAGATTATGTTTTTTCACCACATTCAGGAGAACAATCCAAGATTGGGTCTAGTGTACAATACTGCGCAAAAGTCAACACAAACTAAAAACCCCCAAAAGTTAATTAATTAAATTTATTAAAAGTCAGTATTTGGTGCGGGGACGCTTTGTTGACCCTAGTGTCAGGTATAATTTATGCAGTTTTATAAGAAAATTATCTCTTAAGCTTAATGAGCATCGTGCAGCACGGTGGCGTAATGGTTAGCAATGTGGGCTCACACCACCAGGGTTCGGGTTCGATTCCCACCTTGGGTCTGCGTGCATGGAGTTTGCATGTTCTCCCTATGCTTGGTGGGTTTCCTCCAGGTACTCTGGTTTCCTTCCACAGACTAAGGCTTTGGATTGTGTGAGGAAACTGGAGTACCTGGAGGAAACCCACCAAGCATAGGGAGAACATGCAAACTCCATG
>JAOVVB010225901.1:0-10480 GCA_028570985.1 Heterobranchus longifilis
ACCTTTTCTTCGTGGGCTTTTTTTTTTTTTTTTTTTTTCTTTAAAGAGCGGGGAGGTGACTGATGGGTTCAGGCAGTATTCAGTAGGTCCTGTATGGCTTTCTGCTGCGTCTCGTTCAGTGTCGATACACACTGCGTCCACAACCCTGCTGACACCTGGACGAAATTGAATGAAAATTAATACAAAAATGAATATTGCTTCTAAAAAACACAAAGGTTCAAACTATTTGAATATCTATTTTTGTGCATTATGTCCATAAGAGGGCAAACCAATACAACGAGAGACAGAACTACTTCGGGGTTCCTCTAAAAAATAGTGGACGTAGCCGCCGTGACGTCACCCATCGGTTTGTGGACTACAGTTTTCAAGCCTCGGGTAGAAAACTTTGCCATCTTGGGCTTTTGAAACCGGATATTACCATATTTGCACAAGACGGCGGCGCTGGAGCGAACGAAGCGGCTACATAAATGCTGCTGTCATTTCAGTGGTGCTAAGCTAACTGCTAAGCTAGTTAGCTTGGTTAGCAAGGTGCAACCGAACGCTGAACAAGACATTTTTAGGCAGACAGAAGTTCCCGATTCTCATCGTCTCGCCGGTTTGATATTTTCATTGGCGTCTTTGAGTAAATGATCCTTTAACCACGGATGTTTGTTTTCTACAGTGAGGACATTACACAGACTTTGTACTTAGAGATGAATAATTTGGGAGCAAACGCTCAGGTGAGAACACACAAGACAGACAGCAAACACAGTGATAGTGCTGCTTCCCCGCCCCCACAATCAAATATTAATTTTCATACTCAAATGCATTTTTTACAATTTGATTTTAGAATATTCAGCCCTACACAACACGTCATTCTTTGGTTTCTCAGATCCTGTCAGTAAGACTTCATGTTGTGCAATAAAGGCTCACCTGTACTTGACGGATGACATTTGCCAGCCGCTTGCTGCACGCGTCTTCACTCTTGACCGATTCGTTTGCGACTCCGTCTGCGATGATGAGGAAAATCTTAGGAAGGTTGGCGTTGTCTGGTCCGAGGACAATGGGGTTGTTGCTGTGGAGAGAAGAAAAAAAAATTAGGATTTTGTACATCCCCGGGTTTGAAAATAAAAACTATTTCAGGAGGCACTTCCACGAACGCTGCGTTACCTTTCAATGAGGTCACACAGGAAGTCAAATGTGTGGACGGCCTCCTCTTTGTCTTCGTTGAGCGGTAGCCAGCTGAGCCAATGGGGAAGGATCTCGTTGACGTTTACACACTCCGGCCGAAACCTCATGACTTTTCCGACAGCAGAGATGCAGTTCTCTGTGGCGTTGACGTTCTCCTTGGCGCGCGAGTCCGCTGCCTGGATGACTCTGACCAGCAGCGGGATGGCCTCTGGATCAAGAAAAGACATCTAGTTCACTGAAAAGCAACGAGCTGCCAAAAACACCACGAGTGAAGACCGGCGGCCGGCCGTACCTGTGCAGAACGGGCGGTAGCTCTCTCCTCCGTACTGAGCCATGACACCGACGCCGTAGGCGGCCGCCTGCCGGACCTCGGGGCTCGTGTCGCACAGTGACTGCAACATCGGCCGCAGGAAATACTCTGCGTATTTGAAGGAGGCGGGGCTGCAGTGCTCTACGACGTCGTCAAAGATGCACAGACCCCACTGTCTGTCTGCCCACGGCCTGTTGGGACACTAAAGACAAGTTCTCTTTAGTTAAAAGGCAGACGCCATCTGTGTTCGTTTTCAGGTTTTTCAAAAGGAAACGGCCACTGTGATGTAGGTTACTCATAGATGTTACCACAGTAAGATAATCAATAAGGTTATCAATAAGACGAATGTTTGGAGCTATTTGATGTAAGCAAGCGGCAACCTCCGGGTCTGCGAGGTGGAGTGCCAAAAACTGCAGTTTATCGAGCTCCAAAACACAACAACTCTACATAAGGCTCCATGTTAAAATGCCCAACTTTACAGCAGAAATAAACATGTTTTTACAACCTGGTACAAAACATGGTTTTGGTCTATTGCTAATTTTCCCCATTCATAACTGTACCGGGGGTGAATCTTTTTATAATGCACTCGTTTAAATTTTATTAAAGCTTAAAGTTCTGTATAATTAAGGGCGTGTTTGCTTGCGAGTCACAGGAAGCTGCATTACACACGAGGCTAACGCTAGCTGCTAGCTGCTAGCTGCTAGCTGTCTGCTCTGCTGCGTCACAGACACCGGTGGATGTAAAACGCCGACACAGAAGGCTAATCCGAGTCGCTGGACTTGACCGCCCGGTCGTGTTTGTGGAGTTGGTGTCTATCTTGGTGCCTTTTGTGAACTTTTTCATGCAAATATCGTACTAATAATATGGCTTGCTGCACGTTTAATTGGACTAGAGGACAATTCAAGGAGTCTGTGATCCACTTTTTTCAGTGAGTGAAACTCTACTACTGTTATTTTATCTGTATGCTAGAATTATTATTTCTTAACAGTCATATTCAAGATAATCTCGCACAGTTCTGTCGATATCCACGTTACACATAAATATCAGTCCCCCTGCAGACTTCTATCAGTGTCAAAATCATAAATATGTGCACTGTGTGTGGGGAATTATAATGGAAAGATTATTATCTCAATGCGTCGGTGTGATCTAAATTCAACTGATGATAACTGTTTGTAATGTAAGGCCTAAGAACTGTACTGTATTTGAATACATAAGGAACACTACTGGAAAGCTGCAGAATAATATAAAAACCTCACAAAAACAAAAACTAGTGTGCATCATGTGACTGCAGACAGTGTTCGCCATTTGTACAGATATATTGATTGATTAATTTGTTAATGATCTGAAAAACTTACTATTAGCTGGACGATGAGCTGCAGCAGCTGCTCAAACCACGGCAGCACCTTTTCTTTGTAACTACTGAACACTGAGTGCAGGATGTCCGACACTTTGGTCAGGATGTACACATCGTTTTCATCCTGTGGGACAAAAAGAGAAGAGCAAACATCAGGGCTTTTCACAAGATCATTTCTGATGTTATCAGAGAAAACCATTTCAAGGTTTTCATAGCCGCTCCGTGACTGAGGTGACAATTATTTACCTCGTCTTGTAATGATTCCTCCACCTGCTCGTCATAGTCTTCATCCTGTCTCTTGGCTGTGAAGGACAGACAAGTGTGCTGTGAGGATTATGCATAAACACACACTTTTCCTTCTATTGACTGAGATAAAGGAGTGTGTTTCCCCAATCTAAAGATTATTAGCATTATTATTATCTCATTGCGTCATGTGATCAATTCTATTCAGGCCAGTTGTTTTGCTTGAAATCATTTGTTAGACATGCATTAAGTGCAGTGTTTTCCGCATGACTGCTGGTGTTCGGTGACCAGGGTGAGGCAGACAGTTAGCCACTTTGTAGCGTCTCAAATTCGTCCCGGGAAAATCACCGGACTCGGTGTCCCGTTACACCCAGCCTGCTGTGACCCCCGGCGCTGCGGTTTGCCTGAATTTGAGTTGATACAGCTGTTAAATATCTCCATTAGTCTCCAGGCTGCATCCGTCTAGTTAGCTTCTTAGCCTAGCTTGTTAGCTTACGCTAGTCTGGTAGCATCACCTGAGCTCCATCTATTTTACCCATTTTTGGATTAACTGGAGAAAGTAGACGCTGAGGAGTCGCCCACTTTGAGCTTCATTTTGGCTCTTCAGAAACCTGTGGTGAGACTACGTCCATATTTTATAGTCTATGGTTGTATGGCAGCGTCATTTTTAGTAGACCCGGCTGCTGCTGAACGTAGCCTAAAAATATAATATATATTCTTGCACAATTATTTTTATAAACACAAGCACTTTCAATGACCCGTGTCTATTTTCAAAAACTTTAAAAGGCCTGTTTTCCCCTCATACTCACAAAGGATTTCAAGGACCCGTGGGAACTATAAAAAAAAACGACTGTTGGTAATCTGTGGTTGTAATGAAGCCTCACCCTGTCTGAGCTCCTGGTTCTTAAAATGCTCCTCCAGTTTTCCTTTCAAGATGCCGCCCAGCTCCTCAAAATGCTCGTTGTTCAGACAGCCGTCTCCCATCAACTCGATGCACTTTAGACAGAAAACAAGCGCTCCCGTCAGTCCGGTCACAAACTACATTCAAATTAAAAATGCTACCGGGAACATTTCAGGAAAAGAAAAAGAAAAAAAAAAGAAAGTTACCTTGGCAAACGAGTGCATGATCTCGGACAGGACGTCCGAGTCCGGCTCCGTGCCGATGGCCTTGATGAGAGCGTCGCACATGAAGTGCCACATCTGGGTGAGGTACTCCGGTCCTCGGACCCGTGCACACTCCAGCAGCAGGGGCATGGACTCGGCTGCCGCCACCCGCACACGTGAGACAGTGAAGGAAAAGGCCATCATCGAGCCCCGTGTTCTTTCATGTGCCACCATTTATAGTTCAAAAAGATCAGAAGTATGGAATAAAAGGATATCATCATGGAAGTAAAACTTGAGTAGAGGAACCATCAGCTTCACCACCTGCTCCGTGTACTCCACAAAACCCTCCTTCAGCTCTTTGGCGTAACACACCTGGAAAACAACACCAAACACTAGCAATGAGCCGATGGAGGAAAACAGCGGCTTTACATCCAATGTGCCTCCGACCCCCCATCGGGATCCTGCTGCGGTGGACCGGACTACTCACCAGCATCTGGCAGGCGGTGGCCTTCTCCTCCAGGCCGGCCGTCTTGATGCCGAAACTCTGCTGGTCTCCCAGATTGACAAACTCCCAGCCGTCGTCCTCCGATATGTTCTCCATGTCCTGGGCTACAACACAGAGACGGACGTATTCAAATACTGGAGCTTTCATTTGGTTTTGTGCTTAATGCCCACTGCTCCTGCATCGTCAGGGCCCGACTGATACGGGATTCTTGAGACTGATTTTAGAGGTGAAAAATTCACCAATTACCAATATGGCAGCTGATGTAGTGAGATTTTGAGCTGGAATGAAAATAGACCTTCTTTATGTGGATTGTGCACCAATTTTGCACCGATATGATGATGTAAAAGGTACTCAGAAGGCTTTCTTAAACAATTTTATTCAAGAATATTTAACATTATTATAAAGAATATTATTATTATACATACAGTTATGGGTGCTCAGATCAGGATTTTTGGGGCCGATCACAGATTGCTGGAAGCAGTATTGGCCGATACCGATCACAGAGTCCATTTATTTAACTATTCTTAACAACATTGTATATTAAGTATTCATTTTTTCATATCGGAAAACATATACGCCGATACCGATAAATACCAATATGTCTGTGATAGACCAATATCAGCCAATAATATCGGCCTGGCTCTAATTAAAGAGAAGCACTCTTATATAAGAGTCTGTATATTAGAGATGTTAATAATTAACCGACAATAACAATTTTGACCGATTAATACCATCTGTTAGCCTCTTAGCAGTCCACCACATTTTTTTAGAAGAGTGGGACACAGATGATCTTTATGTCGTGTACACACCGGACGCCAATAAATTAATTTGCGCAAATTACTTGCATATAAAGTCAATATAAAGACGTGATTAGTTTGATTAGCGTGATGAGTTTTGGGCGGGCGAATTCGCTCATTCGCCTGAGTTAAAAAATCTGAACTTCCACAGCGAGCGACGTGAATGAAGCGAGTCAAAACAGAAGATTCCAGAGTCCAAACTCGCACAAATTAATAGAATAGATCATTTTATTCGCGTCTGGTCTGAACACATTCGGGGGAGATGGCAGGTCAACAGTAGATGCCACATAGAAGTGTGTCTTGTGTTTTGGTAACAGTTAACGATCAGGTTAACGAGGGTGGACTATCAGTCAGAAAACAAGACTAGGTTGCTGGACTGTGTCTGGTTAATGTGCTTAGTTGTTACAGGGATACTCAGTGTTGTTTATAATGTGTACTCTGTAGTGGTCCCAGTAATATTTGTTTGTTGTGTACTGAACTGACTGTCTGCTGAATCATTCTGAAAGAGCAACATCCAATGGAGAAGCTGCAACTCCAGTGATGTCATCACTCACTTGACCAATGGTTGAATTTATCACTTAGTCAGTCTGTCAGTCAGTCAGTCAGTCAGTCACAGACGGACGGACGGACGGACAGACAGAGTTTCCAATTTATAGCAACACCACCATCCTCATCTTATACACAACTCTCCCTCCATTGCTGTTGTAGCTGACTGCAGCTCCAGCGGTTTCATTTGCGCTCGCAATAGTGTGACTGACTCGCACAGCGACCCGCTGGTTGTGCTAACCTCAGCATATGTTGCTAATGGCGGACAATTAAAAGTTTCCGGGCAGAACTCGTACTTGTGAACTTTAGTTCCACATTATGTGCGTCAGTCTACATACTATGTAGATATGCACTAATACCACATGTCACACTGTTGAGCCACCCTAAATCACAGCACGGGAAATTCCTTCACTGTGACAGCCCTAGTAGGCGGCAGGTTTTGACAAGGAAGTGTGTAATAAAAAAAGACTATATCTGTGGTCCATCTGGACTCCCACAGTTATAAAAGTGCAATGCTAAATCGGTGGAGTACTCTTTTAAAGAGCCCCTCCGGTGAAAATCGAGTTTTTAACCATGTTAACATGTCTATATGGTGTTTTTTATTTGCTACAAAACATTTCACAGTACCAGTGTACCAACTACAGTCTCAAAAACTTTAAAATGTGCCTGGAGGAGATCTTTACAGTAAGTGATACTAATGCTATCACTTTATTATAGTCACAGTCATTGTGTCTAACAACACTAGTCATATTTTATGAAGTCCTCAAGAGGAAGTTACTATTTGTGAACCTGTTAACTTCCATATATCATCTGCTTTAAAGGGTGGCATTCTGTGATTAGAAAACATCATTACATTCACTCAATTTGAGCTGGAACAACATTAACCACTTCCTGTTTGAGCCGCAGAGCACATCCAAAATAAAACGCCAATCCTCTCCGTAATTATACAAATAATTCCAAATAAATGTGATAATGATTTGTTGCGAAACAAAACATTCACACTGTACCTGTCCTGTAGCCCAGAGGAGTAGAAGGAGAGGTTGGGTCTCGGGGAGGTGGAGGTTTTGGGGAAGCGAGGTGGCACGGGAGGGCTGGGGACCGGACTGGAGATGGAGCCTCCTTTAGAGCAGCGCGGGGGAACCGGAGGGGCGATCAAGTAGCGACACTCCTCTCTCACCTACACATAAACACACACACACAGAGAAATGAGAGCTACAAGCAGCAAAAAAAAGTTAACTCCTAAAACTTGACTTCTCAGGAGGCTTTATGGGAGTGTGTGCGTGTGTGTGCGTGTGTGTGTGTGTGTGTGCGTGTGTGCGTGCGTGTGCGTGTGCGTGTGCGTGTGCGTGTGCGTGTGCGTGTGTGTATATATGACAGAGAGAGACAGATATAAAGATGTGTACTGATGATGACATATACCTCAGACTCATTCCCGGAACATGTAAATGGTAATAGACGGCGTGTGAGCGCTGCACAGTTACACAAACACACACAAACACTCCCCAGTGCCCTTTATCCTCTCGTATGTGGTCGCCATGGCAACTGTACACACAAGCTAGCGCTCATCTCCCCCTCCCCCGTCCCTCCCCATGCCAACTCTTGTCCCCTTATCTGAATTAAGGGAGAGCGATTGCTTTTCTTGTAATCAGTATCAGGGTTTGTTCCTGATAATCCATCCAGAGGAGAAAACAGAAACTCCTTTAAATCAGCGGGCAGGATTAGAGAGGGAGGAGGAGTTAGTCATCTGATGATGGTGCCCATCATTCAGTATTCTTACTTAAATCACAAATGTTTAGGCCAGGTATGAAAAAAAAAAAAAATTTAGCTAGACACTATATGAAAATTTAATGTCAGGATTATCCTGGCCAAAATAATTGCGATTCACGATATTATCCCGATAATCAATGAAATATGTTTAAAACTCTTAAAACGGCACTAAAACACAACATTTGTTTGCTTTGTTGGGACTTTTTTTCTCAAAATATTATGGCTTTTCTTGAAACATTACAGCTGTTTTTCATAAAAAAAACCTACATACAAAAACATTCTGTAACAACTTGAGAAACTATTGTTTACATTGTGGAAAACACAAATAAAAAGAGTTTGTCATAAAACATTAGGACTTTTTTCTCAAAATATTATGAATTTACATGAACATTACTACTTCTTTTCATAAAAAGAAAACTACAGAAACTACTAGAAAACTACTTTTTTCATGAAACGTTATGACTTTTTTCTTGAAACATTACGACTTTTTTTTAAAACAAATATTAGTATTGCACCACAGAGAGGACACTGTATAAACTGCAGTCAGTTTATCCTGATAATGGAAATTCACCACCATCAACTTATTGAGTGTTTTATCAGGATTTACGGTAAAAACGATGATTGTCCCACCCCTCGTTGTCTGAGATCAGCAGACATTCTTTGGGTCCATAAATACTGAAAGCATGTCTCTGGACTTTAAAAGGGCTCTGGGGACTCGGAGGGGATTCCCACTTTGTGAGCGGAGAGATCTGCTCGTGTTATGAGCAGCATGTCTGAGACCGCTGTGCTTTGTAAACCAACGACTCTGAAAACAGCCGCTAACCACCGAAGGTTATACAGCCTCATCTTCTCGTCCTGGTTAGAATTCCTGCAGCAGAGTTTTGGATAAATTGTAATCTGTGGATTGTTTTGTTTGGAAAACAGAGAATTACAATAATCGAGTCGGAGGCTCATAACAAATGAATGCAGTTTTTACCTGGTCACTGGTGTTTAGTCATCTGGCTACTTGAGTAGTATATGTAGTCCTGCAGTCACATTTTATGAACTTATTGTGTGTTTTGTATTTGAAAATATTACTAATAGGCCTAAATATAATATTGGCCAAACAGTCAAATAAATGTAGAGTAGCCTAAAAGGTAGCCCAGCTCTGAAATGCAGTATCAAAAGTATATATTTTACAATTTTATTGTTTAATATTGTTTGCATATCATATGAATGTATGCACGGCAGTTTTTATATCATACAAACGTATGCACAGCAGTTTTTACATCATACGAATGTATGCAGTTTTTTTATCATACGAATGCATGCTCAGCAGTTTTTTATATCATACAAATGTATGCAGTTTTTATATCATATGAAGGTATGCATAGGAGTTTGCAAATATACGAATGTGACACGTGACAGTTGCGTGATACACTGTCTTTTAAACCTGGGCTGCATGCCACACAATTACGTGCTATATGTACGAATTAGGCCCTAAAGTGCATTACTTTTCGTAGTAATTGCTACGAACAGGGGGTGGGACCACGCAGTTAGTGAGTGGTGCAGCAGCAGTCTGTTCTGGATTTCACCTGTGGCTTCAGGTCTCTGCTTCCTGAGGACGGAAAGAGAGAGAGAGAGAGAGAGAGAGAGAGAGAGAGAGAGAGCTCGTGTCCCTCCTCTCCTCTTTCCGCCGCAGCAGACATCAGGATGTGTCGCGCATTGAAGAAGCACCACGAGCAGAAGCGTCGCGAGCCGCTCCGTCTCCGTGCAGGTGGCGCGAGGAGGACGAGCTGATCCCGCGGAGAAGGAGGAGAAGAAGGAGGAGGAGGAGGAGAAGACAGGAGGAAGGCGGAGGAGGAAAATCCCGCGAGAGAAGAGGAGAGACAGACGCAGATACACGCAGAGAACAGAGAGAGGAGAGTGAGAAACCGCCGCACGTGAGGTGCGTGAGACCCCCGGGGAGAGGGGACTTAAATCGTTAATTTGGAGGAGAGACGGTTATTTTTTTGTTTTTTTTCTACGCAGACGGAGAGAGAGGGTCTCCAAAAAAGGTAAGAAACACCAAACAGCCGCGGTTGTCTTTCTTTAGCTGTCAAATCCGGATTAAACCTGCAAAAGGCGCGAATTAACACCTGTACGCATCCATAATTGATTAATTAACTCCAGCTGTGAGCACGCGGCTCTGCTACCTGTAATCATGTTAAAAATACATAAATAAACGTCGTCCATCATGTGGAATGTCAGTTTTAATGCAGAGGAGAAACAGCCTCGTGAAGCTGTGGCGAAATCATATTTTTGAGACTTTGCTGCGTTTTTTAAAAAATTGTATTTTAAAATGTGTCTTAAGTGCTTTGGGTTTATTTCTGCAGTCTGTCAGATATGATGACTGAATTTGTTTATTCTAAGAAATGTTCCCTGCATCCCTCCCACATGTCCTGACTGTAGCTCTAACACCTTCCTGTCACTTGGGCAGAAGCTGCTTTTATACAGATCTGGATGCGCTGTTTACCCACAATCCTGTTTGGTTAACCTGATTTGTGTAACTGTCGATGTTCCGTGAGATTTGTGGATTAGAGAGAGTGATGGTGCTGCAGGGAGGGAGAGGGTTTGGGTGACTGGTGGGTGGTTTATGTATCCTGACTCTATTGACTAATGCTGGAAGAGAGGGGGTGCAGAGAGAGCGCGTGCGTGTGTGTGTG
>JAOVVB010225912.1:0-10480 GCA_028570985.1 Heterobranchus longifilis
AAATATGATGTTAACCATATACTCTATATAAATATGATGTTAACCATAGACTATATAAATATGATGTTAACCATAGACTCTGTATAAATATATAAATACAATGTTAACCACAGTGGCTCAGTGAGACCGCGCGCCTCGTATACAGAGATTAGGGTCCTCACTGCAGCGCCGGTGGGTTCCACTCCCACTCACGGCCCTATGCTGCGTGTCCTCTCACCCAGTTCCCGTCTACCTTCGGCTGTGCTGTCAATAAAAGGCAAAAAGCCAAAAAAAGAATCTTAAAAAAAAAAAAAACACAACAACACGTGAGACCTGTCCGTCTCTGTGTGTAACGCAGTATTTTTCCTGCACGCCTCTACGACGTGTAACGTTGGACAGCCAATCAGCAGCATTATTAGATCTTGGTACAAGCATGCTGCATGCTGATTGGCTCTCTGGCGACTGATGAGAGTTACTCCTTATGTATTGGAAGAAAGGAGTCCTTTCTTCCACACCAGTCGTCCTACGGTCTTCTCCTACGCATCTGTCGATTTGTAGGTGTGCATAAGTTCTACTCCTTTATTATTCCTTACGTATTGACATTTGGTACTGAATGACAAGGCAATTTTCTATACTCGATACTATGGAGGCAATTCACTCAAAGTATTGAGGTTCGGCACCCCGTCCTGAACTATAGTGAGTGACAAACATCAGTGAATCATACTTCTGAGAAATAACGCTACTATAATCTCAGGGAGACGGTTAAGTGATTTACTACAAAATACTTCTTGTTTCATGGAGTTGGCAATTTCATCAAAAAGTAAATACAATGCACGGAGGAAATAATAGATGGTTACAGTCCAACAATACATTGTTTGGATACGAGTCTATGAAAAGGGAGGTTAAGAAAATATCCAGCAAGTACAAGTGTATATTTGAGCAGGAGTCCCGCTTCTCCATGTACTGAATCGATATAAAAACAACCATTTTACTCCAGTGTGTTGACGATGACGTTAATGACGGCCTTAACAGTACGCTGTGCATCGACTGCATTTCCATTATGTGCTACATTGACTTATATGCTCATATAACTGCTCTCCGTACAATCTTAATGCCAAATGTTCCCTCGGTTAGGGCCAAATCTTCAACCACCATATAGACAAGTTCATATCTTGATAACGATATATATCATGACACAGCATGTTTTCTGGTAATTCTATAAATAAATAGTCTATATGAAATAACCACATGGTAAAACCTATTTATGTATATCCTGTGTGAATTAAATACGTGACAAATGAAAAGTATTTTCTCATTTAATTAAGAATTTTAGTGCAAACAAAACTGCAACTTCGAACGATATTCCCTCAAAATATTCAGTCAGATTTTCAGAGAAATTGGAGTTAGTATGTTCCTGTTATTAACGATTTAGACCACATAATTGTGCATCACAATATCTCGATATATGATTTAATCTTGATATGATTCCATTGAAAGACTGCTGTACCCTCTGATATTACTAATTTAATGCATTAACTATAATCTAAACTATAATTACTTGTGATAAATATACAGCTCTGCCTTTCTGCTGCTTTTAGCACAAATTGCGTGTTGAATTTAAAAAAAGGAAGGAAGGAAGTTATTTCTGACATTTTATTGAACAAATTGAACACAAAAGGCACCATTTAAAAAAAATAATAATAGTTACATTTTAAAGAGCAGATACTCTCTTTCAACTCAAAAAATCCCTGAGTGTCTTTTGCAATGTATTTATTGTGAAAGTTGATATTGCGATGACGATAAAAAAAACTCTACATTGTGCAGCTGGATATAAACTAATTTCGGTCTACTTGTAAGAACGATTTGTCAGAAGCATGTGGTCCATGTGATCCAGCGTGTTAGAGACTATTTTGATTTTTAAATGCTTGCATGGCTTTGACCTTGTGTTAAAATGTGTTGCCTGCTGTGGAAAGAAAAGTGGCTGTTGCTGATCTGTCTGCCAAGGTCATTGACGTAATTCAGCTCCCTATTTTAGGCAAATGTATTTAATCCTCCACAAAAAAAAAAGAAAGCAATGCCGCTATTCCTCAGTTTTGTCAATCCTGCTGCATTTAACGTCCACTGTAAAACCTGTATATGAATTTTAATTCTCAGGCCCAAAACGCATGCTGTGTCAGTGATGCATGCCATCAAGGTTATGTGCATGCAAAGCAAAGTGAATGAATCTGTCATTGCACAAAAGGAAACAGTGATGGATTTCTCTGAATGGCATTGTCTCTCCTTTGTTGTTGAAGCATGATGACTGATGGATATCAATAATTAATATTCTCTTTAGTCCCGACTGAAGGACAGACACCTCGTAAATCTTAAACTTAATTTTCTTAAAAACACACGGTTAAGAAGTTCTGAATACTGGCCAAAACATAGAAATGATGCCGTCTCAAACAGAAGAAATGCAATGACACGCTAAATGCATCATCTGTGCTTTCTGCCTTGTAATACAGTGAAGACACATTGTTTTGGGCTGCTTTGACAGATGACAAACAGTCTGCCCCTCCAGTTATTAAAATTCTGGTTTGTCTCTGATGTTTACGGTTACATAGCCACGGGCTTGAATGCAATCCTAGTTCAATTAAATTGCTGTGCTTATTTCTCAGTACGTTTTTGGTGCCATGCTTCGACATTTCCATTCTACCTCAGGCTCTCTGAAACGCAACGTTAGGATTAACATCTCGGCTTTGTGGCACCAAAAGAGTCTCGCACACTTTAAAACGGAGACTTCTTCTGCGCTAAATTAACCAGTTCCCATTTGTGTACCAACAGGTTGAGGTTTTCTTTCTAACAGCTGACTGATGTAGATATAATTACTCAAAAATCAGTGATGAAACCGTGAATCCGTGACGATGAAAAACCTCTATTTAAAAACGTGTGAAGTTTGATTCATACAGCGCGTGTGCTCAGTAATGAGTACACAGTACGTGTCTTACTGACATCACGCTTAATGGCAGTTTTATAATCTCTTTCATGTTTCGATGCTTTTGTTGTATTGTTCGTCACGAGCTGCTGATTAGATTAGGTGTGACTGACTGCAGGGCTGATATCACTGTTTAATAAGCCGACCTGATCAATGTTCTGCAGAGGCAAATCATTTTCAGAAGGTATGATGGAGTTACGATCAATGTTATGTGAAGCCAGTCATGTTGATTAGTATTTAAAAAGTTCAATATAGAATATAATAGCCTCCGACTCTATACATGTCCTCCTTGATACAGAACTACACAATTCACAGCCTGCACAGCGTATACTGTACAGCAGCAGTGGGATGTCATGGGAAAATTAAAGTTTATCTGTACATTTGCTTATCTATGGTATGGAAAAATATAATTTATTCATTTAAAAAAAAAGGGGAGACTTTTTAAACATACTTCCATTAAAAAAAAAAAAAAATCTCAAGTAGTGCTGGGGGGGTATACCGGTTTTAATTTTCCCATATGATATGAATTTTTCATATACCGCTACATCAGTCCACAAAGAGCGATATGGTCGTGGCGAGCTGTGAGTGTACTGAGAGGGGACCTCTATTACCCGTGTGCCCTCCTTACTAATTTTAACCTAATAATTAATAACACACAGCTAACTGTCTTTAACAGGGAAGAACACCACAGTACACATCAACATCTAACACATAAACAATGTGTAACATTAATAATTGTACAATAATTCTCCTGACAGGAGAATAAGCCATGATAAACCTATAATTAAATGATAAAGCCCAGTTATGCAAAAAAAAAAAAAAACGTGCTGTACCATGAAGCATGGATGTATAATAAAACCTGGATACAGCGATGGAGGCGGAGCTCCGTTCATTCTTATGAAAGCTGCTCGGTGGCTCATGAAGCCAAAAAAGCTCAACTGCCGCCTCGAAAAATCCCCCGATAAACGGCACTACTTCTGCCAGACTTCCGCACTGACGGAGACTTCTGCCGACGGAGCCGGATAGATCCGGTTTAGCGTCCGACTGACTTCAATGGGGATTACATAATTTAATCTTGCGGCTCTTCTAAACTTTCCAAATGTTATCAAACCAAATCCTGATAGTAAAACAAGTCATTTTGCGCCAATAAAATGTATACAGGGATTTATAGATGTCTTTTTCACCATGTGAGTCAATGAGGAAAACGTGTTTTTGGGCCAGAGGGCGGCCATAGTTGTAATACCACCGTTTGGCCACTATGTCAAATTGGCTTCAAAGGTCAGCGCTCTGCTGGGGGGTCTGCAGGAAACAGACAGAATCTTAAAATATTGTGATACAAATTTTTGGTCATAACGTCCAGCAATAGTCTTAAGTTTCAATTATAATAAAGCTTTTGTTCAACCAAAAAAAAAAACCTTCTGCTTTCATTCCTTTACGGGTCGTTATAACTGATTGTGTAATAACGTATACCGTGATATTTTCTGAGATGTTAATCTGGTACCGCTGCAGCCCCACAGTGTAGTGACTGCTGACTGTTGTACTTGCTGCCACTGTTGCTGTGATGTGGAATAAAGAACAGTAGGATGTCTATAATGATTTGTACATATTTTACACTCTTAAACTCTTTTAACACTGAATGTTATTGAAAAGTGAAAGCATTAAAAGAAGTAATTCTATGTATTGTTCATATCTATCCAGAGTCAAATGGCATGAAAGTGCTACTGTATGCTGTCTCGCAGCTTTTAGTGTTTGGTATAAATTCATTAAAAAAGCAGCGGGCCTTGCTTTTTGTATGATTTCCTGCAAAGTAGCAGACATTCAGCCTGACTAAATCAGACAAGCCCTTTTATTCTGCTAAATAGGGTACTGGTTCATGATCCAAGACACCGCGGGGCAGAGCCGAAACACAGTAAAGAGATAGCATGTCAAAGTATCTACAGTAGTTAGCTTTGCCTGACTGATCGTTAGATCAACTGCCCGCTGTTTTTCCAACCATCGCTGTACCTGCACATTTTTTGTCTGGCACGGAGCTCACACTGTGCTTTCTGCTTAATTTGAGCGAAACAGATGTGGACACGACCAAATCAGACTGAAAGACCTTTGAACGTTCTTCTGAAACTCGTTACTTTGTGCAGTCCTGGTTCTGAAGATCCCAATCAGCATCAAACGGCTGCCATGTTTGTTTCTACCTGCCGGCTTTCTCTCCTTTCATTATACCCTCGTAATATTCTTCTTCTTTTTTATGCAAATACAAATGCTATACTTGGAAGGGATGTTGCTGAAAACCCAGTCATTTTTTTTTTTTTGGTCTTGATTTATTTATTTATTTATTTTTCTTAATCCAATCATGGAACATGTTTGTTGATATAATTTGGTTAATGCCAACAGTCTGATGCGTGGATCAGACAACTGTCTTTTCATGTAGTCGAGTGATTTACCGTATAATTAGTCCTACAATTTTAGCTTTCCGTGGAACATGATCAGATGACAGATTTCCCCCTCTCAGCCTCACAGTGGAGGTCAGTTTTTCAAGGCTGCTGCAGGGAGTACAGGAAGGCTACAAACTAGATGAGAAGTGATGATGTAAACATCCTCCCTATCAATGGCTGATGCATTGTATTGTCTAATGTACTAACATAAGCTATGTGTGAATTTGTTGTTGATGCATCACCTGCATTGCCTATTTGCAAATGATATAATCACCTCATTAGGGCCACACTGCCAAAAGTAATGCTAGTTTTTAATTAAAACAAGACTTCAAAAACAATTTGCATCAGCTTTTTAAGTAACATGTTTCACAGAGTCGGATTTAGTTCAAATAGCTGATGCAAATTCTAAATGCAACACTGTGTGCAAGCATCACTTTTCTCAATGTGGCATCAGAACATCATTGTCTCTTTGTCCCTTTGTGGGAAACAAAGAGGGCATGCATTGTAATGAATACAGCTCAGAATACATTTGTCTACTTTAACAAAAGGCTCGCAATATTTTGGACTGGGTAAACCCCCCCCCCCAAAACAAAACAAATCCTGCAAAGGTGACAAACTGTCGAGGAAACTGTGGATCAATAGCATGTTATGTCCATGACCCCCTCCTCTGTGGCTTTCTGATGGCTTACACATTTTTACTTTCATTTTCTTTTCTTTTCTTTTCCGGGTGTGCAGGAGGGTGGGGAGGGAGGGAGCTGGTCTGATGAAGTGTTAGAGTCTTAAAAACAAAAAAAAAACACAATGTGAGTTTATTTGCATGTTTGCTATGTGTCTCTGCGCTGTGCTTTCAAGCTCAATTAATACGTCCAACTCACCCTTATAAATTCTTTGCATTGTTCTATGCCCTAGAGTAAAGGACAAATTAAATACAAACGTGTGTGGTCTTTGTTTCTAGCCATGTACTGCAGTTGCTTCGAACATCCTGAAAAACAGTATGTAATAAGCTTTTGTTCTCAGAAAGTCATGTTTAAGCCTAGCTTTCATATGAACCTCTATTTTGTCCCATAGAATATGGAATGATCGGAGAGCATACAGTAAAAAGTCAGCGGCCAAGATCAGTTCATGACACAAAGGCCCTGCAGGAGCAAGCTGAATCTGCTAAATTTATGGCACAAACTGGTAATACCGTAGTTATGTTTCTTTACTTTATTTTGTTAACTAAACTTAATTTCATCATGCATGCTCTCTCTTGTACTGCACCTTTTTTAAGTGGAAATGTTTTGCATTATTATTTTTTTTCCCAACTCATTCTCTATTGCTACATATGATGCAGGGAGATAAAAATTTCCCATTTCTCTACGAGTATTTACTTTGAATATAGAACGTAATTGGGTTTTGTGGGTCTGTTTGTTTTATTGTCACATAGTGAGTTGGCAAGTGGATTACTCATAGAGTATATTCATGGAACATTAATTAAACAGCAGTTTAAAACTAAGGCCCTGATGTAGTTAATCATTTCCTCCAAGGCATGATAAATTAAATGTCATTCGATGAAAAACCCACCCCATCAGCCAAATATGAAACACATACTTGGCAAAAGTTGAACTGATAGATGCTGCCCTTAGAGATAAAACAAGGCTTTGTTGCTTAATCAAGTGTAGCATCCAATAAATTAAAAAGGGAAATTATCTAAATTTATAATGACTTTTACAACCTACCACCTAAGCTTTTTTTTTTTAATAAAATCAGAAAATAAGTGACAGAAATAATAAAGCAAAACCTTAATTTTGCTTTCATTATTTAGTTGTTTTTTGCTTTATTTTATTCTTTATTTTAATTTTTTTTCAGTGGGTGGGTTTAGATTAGCTGAGATTTTCTTTTATTTGATTTTTGGGAAATGTTTTAATTTTTTCCATGTGTTGTTCCATTTAAATTGCTGTCATTGTTTAAAAACACCTTTCATTACCATTTTCAGTTGCGACACACCATACATGCCGGTACTAACATGTACTCATTAACACCTCCTCATTTTACACACGCCGTAGGTATGTTGTTTCCCTGTCGAGTCGCATCGCTGTGCTTTTCTGTTTCTCATTCTCACACAATTTACCCTCCCTGTACTGCCTCATTTAACAAATTGATCCACCTTTCAGTCTATTTTATGATCTGCAAAATTAAGGGCAGGGTTTAGACCCCTATTTGGCTGAATCTACGTGTCCTTGATACTACATGTTGAGAAACTACGTTAAAGTCCTAACACCATTTGATGACTTCCAGTGACATAAATGTATTCAGAGCTGCAATTGAAGCAATTCCTCTTTGTATTAAATTATTTCTCTAATGCGTAAAAGCCTCAAAGATAATGAATACTTCACCTGAGGGTTTAACATAATCAAACATCAATTATTCGGTGACTACTCTGATGCAGGAATTTGATTGTCCATTCACTTGTCACCAAATAATTTATTCTGTTTTTTTTTTTCATTTAGGCTACCATGGCTTTGGAAATCACCCCAATGCCTCATCATAATATACAGCTTTATTTAGCATTTCATGGCTTTTTTTCATATTTCACCCTTTTGAACAATGAAGATTGAAAGGCTCAATGCTGTTTCTTCTTATTCATCTTTTTTTAATTTAACTCCAAAAGAGATCTTGAGATGAATGTAACAACTATGATCCTTTACTAATCTGCTACCAAATGCTATATATGATTATTTAATGACAACTGGACTGCATGCAGAGTTAAAGTACTTCAAAGTCTCCATATAAGCACAAAGGCCTGGGCAATAGAAACAGAATCCATTCTCATTCTGTGGCTAAAATAGTACCGTCCTTCCTTCCGGGCACTCACAATTGAGTCTGCTCCTGGAGCCACATCCACACACAGGAAAATGGCTGTGATCTGCCGAAGAAAATCAGCTAACTTTCTCATTTTTCCTCCACCCCTGGGAGTTTAAGAGCTTAAGATGGATTTGAAAATTATTTGAAACCATCGTCTAAAAACAGAGAATTTGCTCCACTGTTGTCAAGGAAACTAGATAGTTTGCTGCAGTGCAAGGGAATCCATATCTCAGACCTCTTTCTGAACTAACACCCATTCAATTCCATTTTATTTTCTCAGATGTTGTCCTTCTTGCATGTCACCATGTTCTTATGAAATTGTGTTTATTTATGGTCTCACTTTGGGTTTCATTGAAATGCATGAATTATTTTTTTAAGGATGAAATAAAACAGCTAGATGTAACCCTAATGTATACTGTTCATCTTTTTATAATCATAGATGTGCCTTCACTGTGATCTTTGCATAAATGCACATTTAAATGTTGATTAATTTAAACATATTTCCAACACTATAAAGACTATTATTAATGCAACGACTCTCTATGATTTGCAAAACACTTGATTGTGCTGCATACAAAACACACAGACTGTCCTCCAGTAATTACGACCCATATTGATGTTTTCTTGTTAGGCGGCGCCCTCTAGTGTTCAGAGATATTATCGCGCCGGACAACAGGAAGTCATGCAATACAGTATTTAGAGCGAGAAACACGTTTAGGGCGGCGGGTCAAACAAACGTAAGACTTTCACCCAGGAGTCCGGGGTTCGTGTCCCGTAACTTAACGTAACAACCAGAAATACATCACGCTCCGTGTCATGCGACGATGCACGGAAGTGATTTAACGTATGAAATATACTGACTTTAACACAAACCACGACCTTTTTTCCAACCCTATCAAGTTGTTTTGTTACCTAAACCTAAACCTAAACCTAAACCTAGGCCTGTCACGATAACTATTTTTATTGGACGATATATTGTCCTAGAAATAATTGCAATATTATTGTCATTTTTAAAACATTTTCTGCCACTGATATAATGATAATAGCATAATGCAAAGAGTAATGACCTTTTTAATTCTTAAGAATATTCAGACATTGGAATTGCAATGTGGAAAAAATAGTAGAGGCTGTAAAAATGCTTATAGTGTTATAATGGTAGAGAAAACACTGCAGGCGATATTGAGGTCAGAAAAAAATATTGAGGTCGTGTCCATATATTATACGACAAGTCGATATAGTAATTATTGTGACTGGCCGACCTAAACCTACCGCCACAACGTCCGCTTTTACTACGTTAGTGGCGACTGTTTAAAACTGAACGTAAAGTTTAGGTATGAGGGCGAAAAACACTCATATGGGTCGTATTTACTCCGACAGCTAGGGGCGCTATTTTAGTAAATACTCGTATAGGGCGCCTAAGTTTGTAGTTCCAAAACGAGGAAATGAGTTAACATTTCTGCACTTCCGGTTCCCTCGTCTCGAAGTCAATGTTTGGTTTTTTTTTACGTGTTTTTGTTTAGACGTCTGAAATAAGGTCTGAGGTTGAGCTTCAGAGATTTTAACGTTTTGTTCTACGACATAAAATACGTCGTAAATCCCCCGCTGGTGCATTTCTAAGCTTTTCCGTGTGTTTAAAAAGGCAGTTGCTAACAATTGGCTAAATGAGACTCCAGAGGTCGTCGAGGACATTAAACGTCTCCGTCAGTTTAATAGTGGCGAGTTTATCTTACTAGACAAAACGTGTAAATATCATAAAGAGTTAATTTTCTGCAATGATCCAAAATGTAATTCAAAAATCCTATAGGCTTTTTGACGAGGTAACCCACGGCGACGCTAGCTTCCAGGTTTGTAATAATAGTAATAGTAATTATTGTAACAGGCCTACCTAAACCTACCGCCACAACATCCATTTTTACTACGTTAACGGCGTGTTTAAAACCGCGAACGTAACATTTAGGTATGAAGTCGAAAAACGCTCCCACAGCTAGGGGCGCTGTTTTATTAGTCGTATTAGAGAGTAGGAACAAACGATGAATATGGTCGTATGATTTGGAGGACTTTAAATGAAATCACTTGTCAGAAAAATGCCAATTCAGTATTTATCAAAGATCACATAAAAAGGTAGTATAGACTGTACAATAGTGTTCTTGTTAATCTTAAAGTCCCCCACTTCACCCCAACGTGACTCATGTTGGCCCCTCCCCATTTGACTCAACCCTGCCCACTTTGCCCCCCCCCACCCCCGCCCCGTCAG
>JAOVVB010225930.1:0-10479 GCA_028570985.1 Heterobranchus longifilis
AACTAGTATATGCAAATTAACACAACTATTCATCAGCATGCAAGGTCATTGATTAATACCATGCTGTGCAAAAAAAAAGGGTGTGACCAAATTATGTGCTGGTGCAGCCAACTGATAAAGTTGGTCGCACCAGTGCTACTAGTGGAAAAGTTAGTGTAGAGCCCTGTTAACACAAAGTTTTTATAAAGAGAATTAGGAGGCCGGTGCGGGAGTCACAGCGGAGCACAGCCTATTTACTGATGTTAAAGGTATACCATGCAGGATTTTCCTAAAAACAATGTAGAAACTAATATAACAAAAATAATGCCTCTCATTCATCACTTATGATCCTCCAGAAGTGAGTGGCGGTGTCAATATCTGCAGAGAAACTGCTCTCTGCCTGGATTTATTTTTGTTTTGCTGTGTTTGGGAACCCTTTGGGAACAAAGCTATGAAAACACAGAAATGTAGCGAGGCGAAACGCCAAGCAGCCAAAGCATGTTCGTTGATCCCGGGAGGAGGGGCCAAGTTTGAATATTGTGTTTACAAACAGTAAGCGACAATTCCTGCATAATATGCCTTTAAGTTAAAAAATATATATGAAAAGCACTTTTATTTCTTGCAGAGAAGATATATAAATGCAAGCTTTTTCCAATGATCAGTGTCTATTTGTGTATTTTTTCATGGACTTGATTTTTTTCCCCTCAAATTGACATACCAGGACACCTGCACTCTATGTATGATTAAATTGAAAAACGTCATGCTAAGCAGTCATTGCTTTCAGTCATCAAGTGTGATGTAATGTAATAAACATTTTCAAAATGTTTTGATGATGAAAAGTGATAGCAATCCCTGTTGAATATCTGTCCTTAAACTAATTTAATATTTAATGCTGAGGAATTTGAGGGAAAAAAAAGATGGGTTGTGCCACAGAGATCAATTTTGGGCCCAATCCTGTTCACCATTTTATACAAATAACAGTGCATCTTCCCTGACGGTGCAGCAGCCTCATTAAAAACAGTGTGACTCAACCGCTTTCTGTACCAATTTAACATTAAAAAACAAAACATGTTAATTTCTATTGGTTCAAAGTGCAACAGGGAGCAGATTAGAAGAAGACAAAGATTAAAAAACAAAGAGCAACGGGTATGTAGACTTACTTTAGATCCTGCAAGAGATCCTTAGCATTGAGCATTGTGATGAGTGAGGTGGTGGCAGCGGGGATGATGACGATGGGAGTCCGGGACCCTGTCGAGAAAGTCATGATAAAATAAAAAAAAGGTAGTGTCGGATAGTCAGTCAAATAAAAGGCAGTAATATGACAGAATATAAAGCCAGAACTGTGTTGGTTTTATATGAAATAACATTACATCATGTATAGAATAATGTATTTTATATGAACGCCAAAAAACGTAGTAGTGCAAGTAAAGTACCTTTCTTCTGATTCGGTGGAGGTCTGGCTTGTGAAACTAGAGAGGGAAAAAAGACAAGAATAATGTGAAAAAATGTACAGTATGACCCTGTGTTTTGGTAGGTTACAGTAGGGGAGACTGGGGATGGTTGTAACACTATGTTTCAGCACCTATAACTCGCTGAATTTTTGCGCTAGAGATCTCAAATTTTGACACATTATACCCTTACTTGTCTACTACAAGTCGACAACTTCTCCAACTATATCACATAATTCATGATGTCGAATACAAGCAGTTCCATTGTTACAACCTTCCCCATTACCGGGGTAAGTTGTAGCACAACCTATGTTGGACTCTGTGTCAGGAGTTACAGGGAGAGTACAGTGAATGAAAAAAGAATAAACATATTATTATTTAAAGTGGAAAGACAACTTCTCAACATTTGTCCCCTATTGTTGGCGCTGCTGTAGCAAAGACATTTTCCTCAGAGCCACAACACAGGACACTGCATTTGTTTCTAAATGTCCCTGAAGAAAAGAACATAAGCATGTCTACTCACACACACACGTCCACCGCAAGAAACCGTGTTCTTTGTTTATCAAACAGACAATATATCAGAGATGTTTGTTTCTGTCGATCTGTCCATTAGCAACGTGGCTAATGCTAGCTGACGCGAAAAGCCAGAAACAAATATAGATGTTTGTTTCTTTTGTACAAGGAGAAACTACCTGGGAGCTGCTGATAACATGCTGCTGCTGTGGAGCCTGGCGACAGTTGTTGCTAATGCTAACGCTTGTCAGCAGCAGGTAACATATTGTCAGCAGCCTCTGTTGTGACACTCGCTCAGCACACCGCAGACCTGGCATGAATAAATACTTCACCCTGAATGCTACAAGGAAGCCAGGGCTTCCTCATAACTCCCAGTTTGTTTCGCCGGTAGCGTTAGCAACAGGCTATGGCTAGCAGCCTGCTACTGTCCAAAACATAAACAATTTAAAACTTGAAACCCTGATCTCAGTGCTATGATTAAGGCAGAGTAAAACACCCTTTAGGATAAATATGTTGGCAGGTTTTACTGGTCTTGTAGAAAGAATGCCAAATGAATGTCTGTTTATACAGTCTATGAACTCTCTCAAGTATTAAGTAAGTCTTTATTTTCCCGGGAAATCGTACCTGGTGGCAGACAGGGAACCATTCTAAACACAGATGGTGTCATTATCCTGCAGCCATTATATTGTGCAATCAACATTTACTTCATGATGATAATTTAAAGCAGAAAAGTTGTCTGTTGCCACTTTAATCACAGGATAACAGCAACTGTATTTTAATGTACAGGTTCCATAAACTGCATGAAATGAATTGTGAATCTGAATGTGAATGAATGTAAATTGTGTTGAAGTTCTTATGAAAAGAATCGGAATTGTGAACTACAATTAATAAGCACAACCGGAATCAGACGACACCCAATACCCAAGACGATGCTTTTGTTGTGTTCTCACATATCCTCAAAAAGGAAGAAGGAAAAAAATACTGTAGAGGGGCATCTTAGGCCCGTATTTGCTGAGGAATGAAACAGACATGTGATTCTTCTCTCCAAACAAAAGTCCCTTTCACAGAGGCCATTTCATCCAGACAGCATGTGCATATTTTCTATGATATGGTCATGTGTGGCACAAGTCGATATTATGCTCAAGGTTTACTCTGTGCCCTAAATTAAGCATAAAATGCCTAAAAACATATCTATAAAGAAAATAATTACTTGCATCTCAGAACAATTGAGGTTTATTTATGTTTGGTGTCCAGTGCTTCCTCTTCTTTAGATTTTCATTTGGTCATTTTTGACTTAAGTCTGTCAACTTCTCTTTTCCTTTCTGTGTGTTTGCACACAGCCTTGCAGTCTCTTGCCCTTTTATGGGCATTGGTGGGGCAGTAACCTATGTTAATTAGGATCAACTGGCACGCCCTTTGTTCTTATAATGATGAATCCACATTTCCTTGTAAGTTCAAAGATACGAACAACTCTGCAGTTTAAGAATGCATCATGAATCCCACTTACACTTTTCTTAGAACCTTTCTTAAGAACACATTTAAGAAAAAAACGTAGGAAGATATTGGTGAATGAGGCCCATTCTCTTGTATTACAAAAATAGCATTTCTGTAAACATTTGAGGCGAGAAAATAAGTCATGCAGTTTCTGAAAATGTCTTCATTTTAGATCGACTTAGATCGGTTAAAAAAAAATTCCAGAGGTGGCGAGTGGCGCACAATGCCCCTGATTTACATAAAGTAGCCTAGACCTCAACTTTATGCAAAAGAGGAGCGGCCAACATGAGGCCACGCCCCATCTCTTGAAACGCACTGTGTCGCTACCAGAACGCATTGCACGGCTGCTTACACAGACAATGCATGAGAAGCGTGGAAATGACGGCCCCTGTGGACACACAGCGGTGAAGAGTTTGGGCTCCAAATGCCAAGAAAAACACTCTGCTTGTATTTCACTTGTATTTCATTTATTCTTTAGAAATTCTGAATTTTATATTTTAGAAAACAGAATAGTGGCAATAGTCTGGAAACACAAATATTTTTCCATACTCTTCTTTTTTCCATACTTATCCAGACCTGGAAATAACTAAAATCAAATTCCATACTGCGTAGGAACCCTGATACATGGACATTTTATAGATAGTAGCTCATGAATAATGGGAATTCCCCCAGAGCTACACAAACTCTAGAGTCCGAAAAGTGTGACTGATTAGTTGGTGGGATAATGTGGAGTTTTCTCCTCTCACTGTCCGCATAGAAGCTGTGGGTCCAAATGACTGACACGTGCAGAAAGCTGCATGGCATTTACTGACAGGCAGCGCTGGCAGGGAAACCTCTCACAGCCAGGACTTGTCGTCAAAATCACAATGAGCCCCATGTCAGTCCGGCGAAGGATACAGAGGATAATGACAGAAAGTGAGGGTGCTATAATAGACTTTATAGTTCTAAACCATTTTAAATTAATTCAATTGAAATACATTTTTGGGGGAGAACAAAGAGTTAACATTTTTTGACCCTTAACAAATTTAGGTGAAAAAAAGGGGAAGTAACTGTGAAACTGCACATGGGAAGAAAAGCTGCTTTGTTACAGTATATACTGTTGTTTCTTTGTTCCAGTACAAAATTGAATGCAGGATGTTGCGTGACATTCAGCACATTAAAAACATTTGTATTTGTGTCAGTACTAGTGACTCAGTCCGTGCAGTAATCTGATTTCAGATTAATGTAAACACAAAACACCGTTTCCTTTTTCAGTTTAGGGGAACTATTTTTCAACCCTATTTTCCTGTGTTTTTTGTGTGTAAATGACTAATGGGAACAACCATTTTTGAAATTGGTCCAGTTTTGAGTGAGAGTGCTGCAGCCGACAGCCGCGAACCGGGCTGCAGTGTAATCACACGGGGTAATATGGCACCGTCAACGTACGTCCACTAAAAGTGCTTGTTTTTGCCACTGACCGGCTCTGATTGTTATCCCAGAAATTCTTCTCAATTCCTCCCTCTAATAAAGAACAACATGGACACTCCAAAACAAGTGGTTATTAAAACAAATTAGCATTATGCAAGCGTTTACAAAATCATTGTAAGCAGATATAAGCCTAAATGCACGCGAGTATTTTGAATCAACACCAACCTGGACGAGGGACGGGCTGCAGTGCTGGGGTCTGGGCCTTCCGGGCAGATGCTCCTTCCTGAAAAACACAACACCCAGGGGTCATATTATAATAAACATACTGTGCCTTTAATAAAGTAAATGTTGCAGCAACAAAAACATTGCCATTTGTGATGGTGTGCATGTGAATCCAAATGCCTAACTCACTGAATGGGGCTGTGCAAAGTGTGCGACCGCACAGGGCCTCGTGATTCTAGGGGCCTCGCACCTGGCCTGCAATCCTGATGTTTTTTTAGTGACTGACTGTTCTTGACCAACATGCTTCTAGAATGAGATGCCTGTGCTTCATACTGTATGAAAAGCTTCTCTTTCAGTTCATGAAATTCCTGCAGCATCTGAAGGCAGCAGGGCAGGTGTGTTGATAATTCTGCAGCCTCAGAGAAGTGTTGCGTAAAAGTGCTGTATTAACTATATTTACCTTCATGAAATCGCCTAGAATTTTTTAAATATTTTTTTATGAAGGAGACGTCTGGTTGCCAGGGCTCATCGTAGCTTCGTCCAGCCCTGCATGTCTCGCTGCACATGAACCAAAATAGAATGTGCACGGAGACGCACACAGCCCATGCTCTTAACTGCCTTGCGCTTGGTATGTATTTATTTATCAAATTTCAACTGAGGGTTCAAAATATTAAACTGAGGGTGCAATGCATGCTTTTACACCCTCGTAGAACCTGGCCTGACTACGTGCAGTAGATAATAGCGATGTGTGTGTGACCGTGATTCATATGCATGTCAATGATTAGAAGTCATTAAGTTCACACAGGGCCTTGCACCCCTCCTTGCACCCAGAGCTTCATTTAAACAACTGCAAAACTACATCAAAACATGTGTTTACAAAACTGGTGTAGTATAATCCAAGTCTCATTTATCCAGTTGTATTCTTAGGAGGCCTATACTTCCTAAATATATGCATTTTCACTAAAAACTTACTATTTACAACACTTCCACACAGACAGTCTCCAGCTTGCACAGGCGCACTACCTATCTGTGTGAGTCGCAAGCTGCTTGGAAGTGTTGCAAAAATATAAAAACGCATGCAATGAATTCTCTTCCTCTGTATTACATCAGACAGATCTCTTCGAATGTGTGAAACAAAACCTGTAATAACCACATTTTGCTTTCTTTTAATTATAATTCTCTTGTAATCATTCATTTTGATGACAAAATCAATTATCACCAAACATTTCGTCCTCTGTCCAAACAGTTGCTGTCTGTCCACTAAATGACTTGCTGTGTGTTAATTCACCATGTAGCTACGTGGGTCGGAGGAGGCTTCATTGTTGGCACAGCTGAGATGGTGTACACGCCCTCTTTGGGACTAACCTGGGCAATCATGATGATAATGGCATACAGCTCATCTTTTATTCTTGGTAAGAGTTTGGAAAATAACACAATCTCTGAGTCAAAAGGCAATAATTACTTTATATTAGACAAGAATAATCTTAATGTCTTGGACCATGTCTTCTGTCCTCTTAAATCAAGCTGGCTTGGTGTTTGTAAAGCCAATGAGAGAAAGAAACTGTGTAACGATGCTGGACCCTTTCCATGCCAAGTATGGAAAAGTACTAACAGCTGGACTGTCCCTGGCTTCACTTGCTATCGATCTGCTCTTTGTGCCCACAACATTAATTGGTTTAGGTATGTACTTTACATTTGTAACTGTGTTTACAATTCCTTTTAAGTGAAGTAAATGTATACATGGATGTAAATTCCGACCTATGCTAGCGATGTAGATACTTGTTATGATACGAGTTTGGTTGTAGCACTTTTTGTCTCAGCACCTCTGTGTTAGAACTGTCATGTTTTGACATAAAGTACCATTATTTGTCTACTACACATAGCAATGTTTCCAACATCTCCAGCTATATCACAGAATTAATTAACTGATGTCACATACAAGGAGTTCCATTGTTACAACCTGCCCCACTACCGGGGTACAATGTGTTTGACAGGAGGAACCATGAGTGTGGTCCTGGATTTGTCCTACACTGTGTGCATCTGGGTCTCTGCTGCCGTTGCCATCACCTACACACTGCTGGGAGGTCTCTACTCTGTGGCCTACACAGATATTATACAACTTGTCCTCATATTCGTCAGCTTGGTGAGTTTGCTATACTTTGTTTTTATAGTGTCAGTGTTTTCACTCTTGTGACACACAAAACTCCAAACGACATCTTGAAAAAATGTGTGTTGGTAATTTATATATATTTTTTATTTTGTCTCCGCAGTGGCTCTGTGTTCCCTTTGTTTTGATGAACCCTTCCTCCTTGGACATTAGCCAGACACTGATGAATAACACCTTACACGCTCCCTGGATTGGTAAACCGGGGCTGAAAAACACCTGGATAATGATTGACGATTTCTTAATCTTCGTAAGGACGCAACAATACAGCTGATATCAAATGCAACTCACCCTAGTCTTGATATATGTCTTCAGAATGATAATAAATAACATACATTTTAACCTTTCATTTATTCAGGGAAGTTTCACTGAGAGCAATGCTCTCTTTTGCAGGAACGCCCTGATCACATTCACAGAGTTACACATTCATACCTGATCTGCTGCGCTCGGGGTTAAGGGCCTTGCTCAAGGGTACTTCAGTGGTGGTAATGAGGGAGGGGCAAGCGTTGCTCATCACTGTCCCCATCTGCCAGTCCGGGGATTGAACCAACGAACCAGCTCTGTGTATTTTGGCCATTTTTGTATTTTTTAAAATTAGTAATATTCCTCATGACAAAATATGTAGGATATTACTACAGACATTCCTGTTGTTATGTCGGGGCGTCTTATGTTGTTATTTAGATGCCAGCGAGCCTGAGTGGTCAAATGAGAGGCTGTAAATCGGTTAGAAAACACATTTAATTTCCTTTAAATTCATCACAATAAAATCCCCCCGTTATTTTATTATTCAAAAGCTTTTTTTGCGAAACAGCTAAATCAGGAAATGTTCTAAATGTTATATAATAAAGTAGATATCTGAAAGTACAAACAGGGAAGCAGGAGAGAAACTAAACTTCAAATCTCAGAGATTCAGTTAGAAGCTTCAAAAGTGCTGAGCGCAAGACATGAAAACGCAGTGGAGGGGGAGAAGCGGAGAAGGGGAGGGTCATCACGGGTTGGGCTCGCTTTGGCACAACTCCGGAGAAGGACCATCCGGACTAAGGCACAGCGCTGCATGCTAAAACTAGTAATGGAAAAGCAAATCAGCAGGGCTTGGTTTGGCTCAGCCAAAAGTGCCAATGGAAAAACCCCATATGTCTAAAAATGTCAAGGTTGCCACACAAGTGATTAAATAAACCAACTGTTTTACTTTTCAGGCACTAGGGAGTCAGGGATATCAGTGTGTCCACCAGAGGACCTTGTCGGCTTCTTCCTCAGCCACAGCAAGACTCATTTGCTTTGTTGCTGCTTTCATCTTACTTATATTTGGAATACCTCCTATTCTGCTTGGGGCAGCTGCTGCATCTACAGGTATTAACAGTTTCGGGTAAACTGTGAAAACTAACATCTTAGTGCACCTGTAAATCATAAAAGAGTTTGTAGAAGAAACTAACAAACACCCACATCTTGACTTTGCATTTGTTGCTCAGCAGGTCTCAGACATAAATCAATCATCAATCATTTTCTTTTATTTACATGGCAGACGGTAGTTTGTTAAACCCACAGAATGACTGTCTGGCATTGCCGTACCTCAATCAACGCCTGTAGTGTGGTTAAAAAGTAAATAATGATCAACTCTATCAAAGACTTTTAATGAGATGTGACATGGGATGTGGAGCATGTAACATGTTATGTGTCCCATAGTCTTGCGTAGCTCCACAGCACTGTGTCAGTGCAGGAGTAAGGTCTGGCTCCAGTGCATTTTCATTCAGGTAGGCTATAGGGGAAAAACTCTCTGGCTTGTTTGCATTTCTTTGAACCAATCACAATCGTCTTGAGTGGCGCTAAGCTCCGGCTGCAATGAAAGGACTTTGAGAACGGGAACACGAAGGGGAAGTGATGCGTTATGCCCGCACTGTTTTCTTTATTTTTATTTTTTTTCTCCCTTTTTCTCTCAATTGTACTTGTCCAATTCCCCCTGTTAAGCTGTCCCTGTCGTTGCTCCACCCCCTTTGCCGATCTGGGGAGAGTTGCAGACGAGCACATGCTTCCTCCGACACATGTGAAGTCGCCAACTGCTTCTTTTCACCTGACAGTGAGGAGTTTCACTGGCAGGACGTAGCGTGTGGGAGGATCACGCTATTCTCCCTAGTTTCCCTCACCCCCGAACAAGCGCCCCGATCGACCAGAGGAGGCGCTAGTGCAGCGACCAGGACACATGCCCCTATCCGGCTTTCCCACCCTCAGACACGGCCAATTGTGCCTGTATGGACGCCCGACCAAGCCAAAGGCAACACGGGGATGCCCGCACTGTTTATCCGGTAGCCTAAGCCAGACTATGCGTCCCACAACCTAGCATTATGCATCACACCACTTTACTTTTTGATAATGGATAATTGTGTCTATTTATGATTTTTTTCACATTTGGTTAACTCATTGATTAAATTTCAAGCAGTTCAGGAGAATATCCTTAGATTCCATGTACCAGACTGGAGGCCAAATGCTCAAGGGTCTAAATTATTGCCTGTACCAAAAAAAAACTGCATGAAAGGCGATTTGAATTGTATGTCTTGCTTAAAAGATCAACAAGGCCCGTTGTACTTATACCTACTTAACACTACACAACTTAAGCCCTGATTTTCCACTCACCGACAGTTTTTGGACCTTCCGACAAAAGCCCCAGATCAGAGGCCCGATCAGCTTTGGCTCTGCGCTCACAAATCGGCGTTGCCCATGCATCGCAGATGCATCAATTGACCTGTCAGGGAGCTACAGCTAATGAGAGCACAAGACACTGGTTGAGTGGGGTCGCCTGTAATAATAGAAACTTTACTGTATGTGTTGCATTTGCAACACTGACCAAAGTTGTTGCACCTAGAGGAAACAGGCTATAAAATTGTAATGACAAAAACCCTGTCTCTAATGGTATTATTATATAATTTATTTTTGTGACAAAACATGGTTTGGATTCTAACTCATCTGGGATTCATCCTGGTGAAAGATCTTGTAGCGTGTGACTCCCCGTTGCCAGTGTGAAAACCACAATGACAGCAAGATGTGTGAACAATACAGAGATCTGATGACTTTGAAAGTCATGTAGTGTGAACTTAGCTTTATATCGTATCACACAGTGCATAGATCACCCCTTATACAGCTCCTGTTCCTCTCAGAATCAGTCAAACAGATAATGTGACCGGTTTTCAGTCTTTCCTTCTTTTCTGTCCATGCCTCAGACTGGAACTTGACTTCCTATGGTTCTCCATCTCCATATGA
>JAOVVB010225958.1:0-10479 GCA_028570985.1 Heterobranchus longifilis
ATCAGTTGTTCTGTACTGTTATTGTTATGCATTGAATATAATATGAAATATCAATGTTACTTAGTCAGGGGTCATCAGTGTGAAAAGGGGTCCCTTAAGGAAAAAGGTTTGGAACCACTGTATTAAACTAACCCTTCATTGCTAACTAGCTGCTAACTGAAGTGTTAATTGTGCCAGTTATGTTCAGTAACCACGTTCAGTAACTACAGTCGAGCATCTATCTACTGGAAAACAGGGATTGTGTTGTCTGTTTGGTTGCCTGGCGATGCCTTGGATTTCCTCTGCTCTCTAAACTGCTCTTTACCCTTTGACCTTTTACATTTTCAACCCTTTTTTAACCTCCCAGTTTGCTATCCTGCTTCTGGACAGCTGCTTAATTTAGGAGTTGCTATGATCACACACACATATGCGAGTGCACACCAGTTATAGCAATCACTAGCATTTAGTCTACAGCAACATCTATGAAGCTACAGACACACAACCACTCAGCACTACCATCAACTTATCTTCTATGGAGAGCCTCCATAGAGTCGTGTCCAATTCACCATCTTCGTACACAAAGATTTACCTGTTTGTCTGTTTTCTGTCTGTCTGTCTGTCCCTCGCTCACTGCGGTGCAGCCGTGCATCCTCTGGATGTAAGCATTCTGTCTGTCATTGCACTGTTTGCCATTTCATCAAATGTAGGATTCTCTCACATGCAACTATTGCACCACCTCTGCTTATTATGCATTCTAATAATGGAGATCAACGTTAGTTTAAAGTATGTGTGTAGTTTAGACGCTCTGTGTGATGTATAGCCGTTCATCACCAGTTAGTTTAGTTGACAGAGTTGTTTGTATTTCAGTGTTAGATGACCATAGAGGCATGTAGTCTTGATGGGAGGGCTGCCGAGTTGATCTGCCGCTGCTCCCACTGGCTCATTCATCTTGTTTTTCTGCGGTTTATGAAAACATCTCTTCTCTCTGTCCCCACACTCTTTTTTTTTCCTATTTCTTCACCCATCTCTGTCTGCTAATCTTTCATCCCCTCCTCCACCTCTTTGTCCACACATCTCTCTTTCTCCTCTTATCTTCATCCCTCCATCTCTCCCCTCCTCTCCCCATCCTCCTTGTGTTCCCGTCTTTTTCACAGGTACGGAAGGGTGGTACAGGAGGTCCGGCGCCGTATGGAGGCCAGCATCTGTCCGGATCTACAGAGATGGGCAGATACATGGTGAGGTCTTACAGTTTACAGTTTTTGACCTTCATGATCCTGCACTCTGTTTACAGTAGGAAGTTGAGATTATAGATTTACATTGTTTGGTCAAAATTGGTCTCCTACAAATACGGCAAGGGCTGGGGAATATTGATCCAAATCCTGCATTTTTATTACAGAAAACTCATCACCATCCAAACTGGGCTTCAAATGTAAACATCCCCAAATTATTTGCAAGCAACCACAATTAATCTTTATTCAAAAGATTCAAACTGATGATTGGAAACAACTTTTAAAGTCTATGCAATTTTAGTGGACTGAATGTTGAAATCACATTCACTGGGAACAAATGCTTGAACTTTGTGGGAGGAGGTGTCCATTAAGCTCTGCAGGAGTGAACAGCTCGGGTGGTTTGGTGAGGTGGGTGATAATTGCACTGATGGAGCGTGTTGTTGCTCTGTTTCCCTCCGCAGGTCCACAAATCAGACAAGCACGGCAGTGGCACTGACAGCGACTATGACAACACGCAAACATACGACCTCTCGCTAAGGTCAGACCAGCTGCACGTCACTGTACACACAAGGATGAGTGTGTTTTAATCTCGAGTTTTTTGGAAATAGTATTACTAATTGCTAGTCATAGATACCAAGTATTTCCTGTGTTATTTTTCATGTTTTATTCTGAAATCAGATATGCACCCACATGATAAAATGAATAATGGCATTGAAATCAGAAGTTGTCATGGGATATAAATTAGATTATTACTCACTTAAAGACTAAACTATTTGCTAATGGGATTATCTGTGTTATATGAATCTTGTCATTAATTTCCCTTTCCCCACATTTTTGGCCATAACTCAAGAATTGTTGTGCTACACAAATGTCTAATAAGATAAACATATGAAGTGATGACATTTTGTATCCAAAAGGTCAAAGGTTCACTGTGACATCATAATGTTCTGCAAAAACACTTTTCTGGCCATTATTCAACAGCATAACTCAGGAACAGAAGGGGTGATTGTGATCATATTTCACATTTGGTCAGATACTGAATTGGAACCATAAAACTGTGGTGATTGTTTAGATCTTCTGTGCCGTCGGGTTGAAGATGTGTGTGAAGCATCCACATTTTTGAAATTGCAGTAACAAATCACAACAAATCACAAACAAAACACCTACATTTGAAGCATCGTCTACTTTGTCTACTGTCATGGCTACAACTTTGTGTTCTGTCCTGTTCCTCTGGTCGTCCACCAGCAGCTCATTGGTTTTGCTGATATTGAGCTTTGGGTGATTGTTTTCTCACCATGTGAAGAAGCTCTCTATCAGTCCTCTGTAAAAATATTCTCTAAGTGAAGACAGCATGTTTCTCACTGGAAATGATTCACTGGAATCATACATGTCAATATAGGGATAACTTACATTTTGCCAAAAAAACAAACACTTTTTTACCATTCATTAAATTCCTTCAAAGTCTTAATTACATATATGAGTCTGGACAGACATGGACGTAAACTGCATCTTGACTGTTTGGCAGAGGCAGATAATTTTAGTCTTATTACGTAGTCCTGTAACTTTGGGCCACGCTGATGTGGGGGTTAATGATCTTTACAAACAGTTGTTAATGAGAAATAAACAGGCAGTCTCTTAAGATGTTGAACTCTTACAGTGTTGAGATGCTAAATCTGATTAATGTCCTCTGCGACTGTCCACTCTCTAATTTAGTCTGTGGTGTTAATTAAAGTGTCTGTATGTGTTTCTCCTGTCAGTATGGGCCGCAGCAGTGAGGAGGAAGGTCGTGGGGAGTCTGAGGAGGGAGGTGGTGGGGATGCGGGGGAGCCGGACCCCACCCTGCCCTGCACAGAGGACGTCATACTGAAGACTGAGCAGGTGACCAAGAACATCCAGGAGCTGCTCAGGGCCGCTCAGGAGTTCAAACACGACAGGTAAGGTGCAAGACACCCCAGAGACGGATTAAAGTGACACGTAAAACATTTTGTCTGTCTTAGAATAAAGACTACTAATTATATCCTTGCTGACAAGTGATGCTCTCGATTGGATAACACATTGAGGAGTCACAGGAACATCTAGTGCCAGAATCATCTTTTCAGAAATTCTGTTATACACACTTAATAACAGCTGCACCAGGTGAATGCAGTTATTGATGTTGCAATGGAATGGTGTGTAGTAGGGATAAATATGTTTCCAGAAAATGAGACATTTTCTATCCCAGCAGAACCACACTATCCCGGGAATCCCGGGAAATGTACTTGTTTTTAAGGTATATCTTCAGTCAAAATGCATTGGTCATATTTTTTTTTTAAAAACACCACTGTTTGAACTAGTCCCGCCCCACTGTGCTGTGATTGGCTAGTACTGTTCAAAATGGTAGTCCACAAACCAATGGGTGATGTCACTGTGGCTACGTCCACTCATTTTATACAGTCTTAAGACTCGTCCAAAGCATCATTTAATAACAGACAACCTTGTTGCTTCAGTCATCCCGTCAGCGACTGAATTAAATAACACATTTCTCCCCTCTTTAGCTTTGTTCCATGTTCAGAGAAGATCCACTCTGCTGTCACTGAGATGGCCTCACTCTTCCCCAAAGTACGTTCCCCGAACTTAATGTTTCATTTGTCTCTTTGGGTCTCTCTTTCTCTTTCTCTTTCTTTGTCTCGTTATCTTCCTTGATCTGTTTCTTTCCCAAAGTTAGGGTCGGACCCGTTTTTATTGGGTCGCCAATTGGCGGAGTAAAATGCATAACGATGCTATGATATGTGAATTAATTAAAATAAACAAGTCCTCCAAACCATACAACCACATAAGTAGTTCCTCCCTACCCTCTAATACGACCCATAGGAGCGTTTCCTGTGAAAGAGGTTTAGCGTCCCGAGTGGTGGCAGGAAATACGATCCACGGGAGCGTTTTCCGTGCTCATACCTAATCGCAGTTTTAATCACGTGGTTAACGTTGGGTTTAGGTAACAAAAACTCCTTGGTCAGGGTTATAAAAAGATTGTGATTTGGGTTAAAATCAGTACATTTCTTATGTTACTTCACTTCTGTGCGCATGTGACGTACAACGTGATGCAGTTCTGTTTGTTACGTAATTAAGTTTAGCTATGTTACACGGCTTCCTGCTTTGCTCCCGTCTTAATTACTATGGCCACTAGAGGGCGCCGCCTAACAGGAAATATGGGTCGTTATTGATGTTTGTACAAACAGCCTGTGGGGACAGTCTCAAAACAGAAGAACGTTCTTTTCTGTTCAGCTCAGGTGCTGTTAAACTCATGGTTGTTGTGTTCTTTATCAGTGTTTGTAAATGTAGATGTCACTGCAATTCATGATGTATTTTGGTAAGTTTAGGTCCCGGGGAGACACCAGATTTCTCTTTTGGGTGTCGAGCTGAGAAAGTATGGGACCCCTGGTTGACACCATCATGTGAGTTGAGTTTTGATTTCCTTTCGTTTCTTCGTAGCGCCCGGCGTTGGACGCGGTCCACTGCTCCCTCCGCCTGTTGGCGTCCAGTGCCTCACGGTTGCAGGTGGAGTGCCGTAAGGCGGCGCCCTCGGAGCCCGGGGGCCCCGCGGTGGATTACCAACTCCTCACTCAGCAGGTCATCCAGTGCGCCTACGACATCGCCAAGGCTGCCAAGCAACTGGTCACCATCACCACTCGCGAGAAGAAACAGTGACCCCGACAGATGCATGGATGGATGGAGAGGGAAGACGGAGAGAGACCGGATCGATGCATGGGTGGGCTGCGAGGGATGGGAGGGGCTTCTGGGAGAGGAAGGTAGAGGGAAAACACAATCGCACTATAGCTGGCAGGACGAGGGAGGGGGAGTGATCGAGAGAATGATGGGCGCGATGAGGAAAAGTTTGGAATATGCATGGAAAAGGAATCGGATGGAAGCAAAGAGAATTGTTTAGTAGACAGAGGACACGGAAAAAAGGAGAAATTCCACAAGTGTGGAAGAGAAAGTAGGGGAGGATCCAACACGGGAACTACAGCCTGCTGCAACTAAACTGTTGGAATCAGACGTGTATAATAAACCGCTTAAACTGTGATAAGCATACGACGGTGGCGATGTACAGTGAACCGGATCCGGAGATGTTACCGCTTTATTTATTCTCACCCGTCGCTCGTCGTCCCTCCCTCTCCCGGTCCACCTGAACTTGGGAGACAGGAAGCGTACGCTGCGAGAGAGACAACCATGACAAACTCCACACCATCTCCGTCCTGTGGAGTCGGGACGTTCTCTCCTCTGCCCCCCCCCCCCCCCCTCTCTCTCCAACCAGACACAAGGCCCCTCTGTCTCCCATCCCAGACAGGATGCGGTGCAGAGAAGGCCCCCGGGACCCATCCAGCTCCACACCCCACCCAGGCTCTCAGATGCTTCCTCCTGGGTTAGCTTTTGGCAGGGGGGGGGGGGCTCCAGCTTTTCTCCGTCACCCCCTGTTGTCGGTGGTACACAGCATGATCTGGCATGTTTTAATTTCTTTCCTCTCTCTTCTTTTTCTTTCTTTTTTTAATATGCAGACTGGTTTGGTCTGCACCTCTGAGGACAAAAATGACTGACAAAACACTTACACTGGAATAATTGTGACTTATTGTTGTTGTTTATCATGCCTATTGTTTTGTTTTTTTGTATTGATATTTTTACTGACTGTCATCTTGATTTAACTGTTTATGTTTTATTTTATTGTCTCAAATATGATTCTCATTTAGTGGAATAGGGAGACAGGTGGGAGTATGTGCTCAACTGGGATTTAAGTAAACATGCACACACATAGAAAAGAAAAAAACCTGTGAAATGGCCCTCAACATTTCTCCAGCACTCCTTTTCTGTTGACAGTTGAGGTTTTTTTTTCCATGTTGCGATGTGGCCAAGGGGTTGAACAGTTGCCAAAAGGGGAGAGGGTGTTGTAGGAGATTTGTTTTGGGCTTTGATTTTCTGTCAGGACCTGGAAGCCCTTTGGTGCATTATGACAGGACCTGGATCAAAATGCTCTTTTCGTGTATCCTCAGCTGTCTTTTTGGGGCTTGATTTATCGTACAATTTGCCTCCTTTAACAGAGCCAGTGGAATCATCTCAGAATCAATCCCATATTTATTTTTTTTCTGTGCCAAGCAGGATAATAAAACATTTGGTCCAGTTTGTGTTTGAGGATTAACCCCCCCCTCCAGTCTCGCTTTAAAGCAGTATGTTATTTAGATGGCGGGTGTGCTCATGGGTGCTTATATTACACAGCAGCCATTATTTGCATGCATGGTATCAAATGGTCAGTCACGTTACGTTGATACACAGACTGGTATGTTGCAGTTAAAGGGATAGTTTGGATGTTTTGAAGTGGGGTTGTTTGAGGTACTTACAGTCGGTGTGTTACCTACAGTACATGGTGGTCTGCACACACCCGGTTTGGAGAAACAGACAGGAGTACCAACACGGAAGCTAAGCAATGTACTGCTGTGGGCAGGGCCACAGAGCAAAATGTATTTTAGACACCTAAAAGAAGGACTACCTAATATAATCAATATCAGTTTAAGTGTACCCTGTTTAGAATATTTTCCCCGCTTTACCTCGCCGTCAGACAGCCCTTTACCACGGGAAACTGAAACCGTTATATCGCCCTCCTCAAAGCCACCAGACTACCGCCGCCTCGATTGGTTAGTTTGCGTGTTCGTTTTGTTAGTTCTTAATAGGGCTGAACAATTATAATATAATATACAAAATATTGTCGTGCTGAGATGTGCTGGCATACACATCATATTTTACAGACTTACTAAAACATCTTTGTTTGGTTCAGATTCCTGCAAAAATCACACCATTATCACTTTAATATGTTTTTTAATAAAAATCAGAAACATTATGTAAAAATTATCATTCCCTCTAATACCACAAAACATATTGCAATATCAGTCAAAATCATCACAATTAGATTTTTTTTTTTTTCAAAATCGCTTAGCCCTAGTTCTTAACTGTCTGTATTCTGTCTGTTTCTGCAAACTCGGGACGTGCCGACCACCATCTACTGCACCACTTGTAACCACTTCAAAGAGTCCAAATGATCCCTTTAAGCTTTAAGTAGTCCTGTGGAAAGCACCAGATCTAGCAACCTGGAAAGTAAATATGATGAGAGATGCTCATCGTTGCATCATTGTATTTGAGAATATATGTTAATTTGAAATGGATTTAACCACCTCAAGTGTGCTTGGTGGCGTTTGCCATGTGTTATGTCCACTTCTTAGACCGTCTGGCAAAGCACAATCAAGCCCACGTTCTGTTTTCCGATTGATTCTCTGTCACGGCCTGCTGATCTGGGCCACAGAAGTTAGCACTTCTAGCTCACTGTGTCTGAACCCTGCTAATGGGAGACAGCATTGGGAACAAAGATGTTTTGTTTTTTTCAAAAAGAGAGCGCACTTAGCCTACCGTAGGTTTAAAGCTTGTTGTACTGTGCCGAACAAATGTGGTCATATCTGTAACAAAGGACGCAGATGGGATCTAAAAAGTCTTTCCTGTAGCTGCCAGGAGGAGCGTCCTCTTCTAGTTTAGAGTCACCTCTGACCCTTCTCCAATGCCGGTTTCTCAAAGTGTTTGTGGCTTTAAATAGTCGGTTGTTCTTGCATCGGTATATTCTACACTGAGGCTCGGTGCTCAGAAAGCCTCTGCACATTAAATTTACTTGCCTGAAACATTGACCTCATCCTTCAAACAGCAGTTGCATCTCATTTTTTGTTCTCTCCTCGTATTGCTGCCTTTTAGCAAGAAGCAATTAGACCTTAATTAGCCCCAAACACTTTGAGAGACCTTCAGCACTTCTCTGTCCACTTTATTCGTGTTTAGTTTGATCATCACCTGCGGTCTCTGACTGTCAGCGCTCCTCTGTCTCTCACACAGTTGCACACATGTCTCCGTAGGGGAGGAGGGATTGTTTGTTCTGTTCCCTGTCAAAACAAATCATGTCCAGAAAAGACTCTTGAAATGTAATATTGTTTGATATTGGATGCCTTTGGACGTTATCATCATCTCCTGTTAGACCGGCTGAGCTACAGTGATGTTGTACTCACTGCTGAAACAACACTAACACGTGCGCGCACACAAGGGAGCCGGCAGTAAAGCTCGTCCCTTCAATCATGATTGCCCAAGTTTTAGACTAGAGCCATATATATGAACATATATTTTTCATGCTATATTTTATATTAAGCTATATGTTAGGGTTATGTCTGCGAGATATTTATGTCTATTTGTTGGCCCAAGTGGGCTTCAGACTGCGGGATCTGTTCACCAAATCTTCATTCAGCTCTTCAGTCTTGGCACCAAATGTACTTGTAGATATTTTAAGTCCTGTGAGTATGGTTATGCTGTGGTATTACTACCCCCTTATGTAGTTGTATTGTACATATTGGCGATCCTACAAGAATCCGCAGGAAGCGAAGAGCGATGTGGTCTGAATTGCACTATTTTCCAACACCATGTAGCACCCAATAATGTAGTAATGTGTTCAAATGTAATCAAATTTGCACTCAATACCCAATAATGTAATAACTTAACCAATAATCTACTAAAATGTCCTGACTGATATTGCAATAACATTTTACTGATAATGTTCTGATGGTGTCTAATCTAAGATCCACTCTGGTCTAAGACCAGTCAGCATGGGCATAATCAGCAGGCTCATTTCCCATTGATAGGGTTTTTAGTTTAATTAATCTTTTCCTGATAATGTACTACTTGCCATCTGTTGCAAATTTACATTTACAAATATGAATTCAGTGTTGAATGTTTTTCGAATTTGTACACTTACATTTCCAAAAACAAAAGCATACGTTTTTCATCAAAATTGGCACATCATCAGTTTTTGGGGAAAAAAATGACCCACCTGAAAGGCATTACATTATTGGTAAAAATGTTATTACAATATCAGTCAGGACATTTTATGAATATATTAGTCAAGTTTATTACATTATTGGGTTTTATTACATTTTCGATCAGGTTAAGTGCAAGTTTTATTACATTTTCAGGCGTTATTACAATTTCAGGAAATGATTACATTATTGGGTGCTACACACCAGCTGGGTGAAGTAGGATCTACATTATGTACTGCACTCTCCCAAAGGTCTTGTGCTGCGTTCATGTGCTCATCGGGTGGTCCCAGTTTCCGAGTTGGAAAGTCGTTCATCCGTGTTCGTGAGCTTGAAGTCGGAATGTGGGAAAAAACATGGACGCAACATTATTGTCCATCATATTTTAGATGAATTATGGGATTCTGTCTCTGTTTCATGTTCTATTTTCTCTTGTAAAGCACTTTGGGCTGCCTTTCTTGTATGAAGGCTGCTAGACAAATAAAGTGTATTCAATATGTGGACAGGTTACAACCATATTACATGTGAGCAAAGAAATTATATAAAAATAAAGTGTCTTACCATTAACTCAACATTTGCTTTGGTCCGCCATGTTACCGCGTCATATGACGGCGACTCGTGGAGCAAAGTTTTCCTCGACTTCCTCCGACATGAGGGGCGTTCACGTGAATTCTCCCAGTCGGAATTTAATTTTCCCGATCATTCCGATACCACATGAACGCAGCATCAGTTCAGGTACATGAGGTGCAGGATGCAGAGTTTGATTTGGGGCAGTAGGAAAGGTCTGAAGCGCTCTTCGGCTTATAGCACTACAGTCATCTCAAAATGTCGGGAGCAGGGTCTTAAATGCACATGGCCTCGTCCTTCCCCGAGTTAGTCGACACTACGTAGGGTGCCTCTAGTATGAATGTTAAATGCTTCCGTCAGTTCATGTCCAACACACTTTCTACACCTTCATCATGTCTCATCAAACACACACACACACACCCTCAACTTATCAGTTGGACCAAGCCTTCTACAAAAGTACAAACATTACATCTAGTGATTTATACACACACACACACACACACACACTTCTGATACTCAGCCACTGGCGGTGCACTGTGGCGTGCACGGTCGCTGTCCGTGTGTTTCTTCACAGTTCTACACTTTGGGAGATGGGTGACGGGAGAGTTATCTTTTAACAGAAGACGTTAAAAACTGTATAAAGTAGAGAAAACAATGACTTAAAAAGGTCAATCGTAATGGAAACTCATAAGCTGTACATTTGTAATAAAATAGTAAAACAAGTCCATTGTCGTGGATCTTCTTACTGTATGGATGCTGCGTGGGGTAGAGCCGTCGTCCACTAACTGGAAGGTCGGTGGTTCGATCCCAGGCCCCTGCAGTCTACATGTCGAAGTGTCCTTGGG
>JAOVVB010225969.1:0-10479 GCA_028570985.1 Heterobranchus longifilis
AAAAAAAGATGAAGAAAGAACCATATTCCACTAATAATTAAGTAAAAACGACACTATATTGCACATTATATGAAATCAAATTATGATAAAATTTGAAGTTATTCAAAAAAAAATTATTAAAAAAAAAAGAGCTCCAATGTCATCAAATAATCATATTTGATGTACTTTTACTGTAGAGTTTTTGAGAAATTTAAAGGGAAAGTCAGCTTTTCAGACAGGTCAAAGATGACTATTTGACGACATTTTTACTTTGGTGCTCCCTTTTTAAATAAAAAAACAGTACAGTAGAATAACTTCAAATTTGATCAACTAATTCAATTTATTAACTTAAGTAAAAACTTGTCATTTTTGCCCAGACAAGTGACTTCTGTGCCTGGACAAGTGAAAGGTAAATTTACTTTTCCAAAGGACAAGTGCCTCAAAAAGTTAATGTCAAGCTCTGTGCGCACATGCATAGTGTTTGTTTATTATTTAATATCTATCTAAACTTCAAACCAGCAACGAGTGATGTCAATTGGCTGAAATCATGAGAGGGAGAGGCACGCAGAAATGCAACAAGTAAAACATCTTCTCCTTTGTGTCTTTATGTTTAGAGTACCTCCAGTTTCTTCTGTTGTTTCTCACACTCCACCTGGCACTGGGCCAAGGCCTTAGCCGTCTCGTCCTTGACCATCTGAGCGCGCTCAGCTTCGAAGGAGTGCAGCTTGGCCTGGTTGGACAGTTCCGCTACCCGGCCGTCAGTACCCAGCTGCAGCTGACGAAACCTGCACAGACGGAGACACGCGGGCAGATCAGAGACTGCAGACAGACACGCACTTCAATAAATATGAATGTGAGGTATTTAAAAAAGTGAGATAATGTGTTTTGGTGCAGACCATAGATTGTATATAAAGACAGGACAGCCTGACAGCTCCCCATAAGTGAAGCCAAAACATCTGGATCGCCCCCTGGTGGCTGGCTGCAGTATAGTTCATAAGTCCCGCCTCCTCCATGTTAGTGGATGGGACGGACATGAGCCAAATTAAAACCTCAAAGTACACATTCAGTACATTTTTCCCAAAGATGGTTTCTGTCATTTTAGGTAGTTGTTATCACGCTGATGTATGTTCAAGTGTTCAATGTTTCTGATGCATTTCGTTTTGATTACTTATTTGATGCTATAGACCAATTATCAGTATGTCGCTATGGAAGTGGAGACGCGTCGTCTATCTTTATATACAGTCTACGGTGCAGACAGATAGAGGAGGGACACTCAGCTCAGGAATGCCTGGTGGTTTCAAACAAATGTTGCAATCATAGAAATAGAAAGAGAGTAGAACGGACATTGAACTGTTTGTCGTGGTCATTTGACGAGTTCAAAAGAAACTGTCACAGTTCTTTGTTATGGCAACAGTATGCATTTTTTTCCCATAGTGGTGAAGTCATAACTACTCTGCTTCTGATTGGCTAGTACTCATTGCCTTTGTTGGTTGAGCTGGTTAGGTTTTAAGGTAAGTATATCAGGGTAAGGGACTCTCTAAAAACTTGGTATTTCACCTGGGTGGGCGTAGTTTCGCAGGACGTAGCAGCGCACGCTTCGGCGAGCTCCGTGACCGCCAGCCTCTCAGCCCGTGTTCTGAGTGTTTGTAAACTTTATATGATCGTTTGCGTGCACCTTTGTAAGAATGCAGAACAAAAATCATGAATTATCTTTTGTTTTGATGAAAATTGGAAGTTGGACTGAGACAAAATATGATGTGCTTGTTTTATTTCTAAAGCTGGAAAATTAGGAAAACTAGACTGTATAATACACATACAATATGAGATCAGTTTATTTGATACATGTCAAGTATGAAGGCATACAGAATATACTATTCATGTTTTCATAGAATTTGTTTCACACCTATGTACATGGAAACATGGTAGTCTGCCTTGTAAACCTGTCAAAACACCGAAATAATTTATTCCATCTAAATGTCAGTATATTTTAGCACTATTTAGCTGTATGTATTTTCCAGTATAACATTATGATGGTCAATTTGAATTTATCAGCAGTCAGGTAAAAGTCATGTGAAAATCTGCAGGAAGTTGCGGTTGTAGCCGTGCCAACAGTAACGTCTCAAGGAGCAAAAATCTAAGTGTTTCTACATAAAATCCATGATCACAAAAAAAAAATATCTGTTTGAAGTTATAATTAGGCGTGAGGCATCCTGCAGGTTCAACCTTGAATTTAAGGCAATGATTAGGTAATAAACTTAAATTTAGGTTACAGTCAAGAAGTGACGAAACGACGAGAATGCGCATCAGGCACACAACACCCTGTGTGACGCTGGACGTTAGGCTCCGCCCCCCTGGCAAAATACCAAGTTTTTAGGGAGTCCCAGGTTGAATCAAGGTAAGTCAATTGGAGGTAGGGCAAGTCATACCTTCGCCATCCTAGGGAAAAAAATATTGCAGTACATATAAAAATGGCAGCCGCTCTGACCATCGTGCAGTGTATTCGTTCATATAGATGCAATCACATTTGGTGATGATTTGCATGATAACGTGTTTGTTTGAAAATTGGCAAGGATGTGGCTATTCAGCGTGCTTTTGCGCAATGAACCATTTTTATGTTGAGCGTTTATGTTTAAAGTGGCCACAGCTTGGCAGCTGCAGGATTACTATAAGTCACTAAACAGGAAAGCAGGTCTTAAATCATTTGAGTATTTCTCAACGACGCTCACAGCAGTGTTTGGTCTTGTTTGATCTTCCATGATTCTAGTTGGCAGCGAGAGAAACGTGTTTCAACTTAAGTGTTTAGTAATTAGGAAAGAGAGGGAATGTATTGGGTTTTTTGTTTTCAGATGACACAATTCCTCATTAAATCAGTCTTGTTACATAAATGCGTGTGAATTGGAAAGCTCGCACACAACACGGAGACAGTTTGCCATCAAAAAACAAAACAAAACTGATCAAATCTTCTCATGTCAATCAACAAAACTGCAAAAAGAGCACAAGATGAACATAGGTGGTTGATAGTTTTGATGAAAGATTGATCTTTTTAAGTCAGTTATCAGGTAGCCAAATGTTGAGTCTGAGCATTTTCTGCTTTGCTCTGTTTTATATCTTAAATTAAGTATCATCGGGTAATTTGGGCAATTTGAAGACATCACTTTATGTTCTGGGAAATTATGAAGGCTGTTTTTTTTAAATTATTATTTTCAGATATTTTATAGACTGAACAACTAATTGATTAATTTAAAAAAATAATCAACAGAATAATGATTTGCTGCAGCCCTAAAAGTAAATTAAAGACAGCTTTTTGAGCCCAGTGCTCTTCTGCAGCTTCCAAGCACCAACACACACTCTATTAAACCACGGAGGTTGGTTGGATATTATTAATAACTCTCGATTACAGCTGACCTGATAGGATTTCATCATCCATAGAGCGCAGGCCTGAGCTGTGCGCTCACAGTGACAGACACGTACATATGGTCGACATTTTGTGCCTTCTTTTATTAATGTCGATCTGCAATCTAGATTCAAAGAAGAAAAATAAATGTAACTTTATTTTACCGAATAGTGTAGTGGACTACGGTCTTTCTCTGTATTTTCAAATGCCAGTTTTAATGTCAATATTTACAGCAACAGTAAGTAGGTAAGAGCACCTCACTCTGGGGCTCCCTGAGGCGATTTCCAGGTCTGCTCGAGAGGTGGAAATGGAAAACCGTGCTCAATACTTTTGTCGTTGTTTTGGGCAAGTTGATCGCCGTAACTGGCCTTTTAGCCGGCATTCTGAAATAGAGCGCTGAGATTCAAGCTGCTACAATCATCTGACGCCATTTCAAGCTTGTCCGCCTCATTCTTTGCCCCAAAAATAGGGGCATGCGTGGGGTTAGGGGTTAAGGGCTTGTGACTAGCATCTGTCGTTGCTGGCTTGCGATGCGACGCAGAGAGGGAATGTGATCGCAGCAGAGAGAGAGAGAGAGAGAGAGTGCAAGGGAGAGTGAAGAGTGTGTGTGTGTGTGTGTGTATGGAAAGACCAACAGCTGGTGGTTTGGATCTAGAGCAATGACTGGTATGTAGTAGTAACCCAGGACAGGGACACTACTGCTGCTGCTGCCGCTGCTGTGTGTGTGTATGTGTGTGTGTGTGTGTGTGTGCGTGTGTAATATTGTAAAACAAAGTTTAAAATAAGAAATGCCCGTAGGTATTGAAACATGAGAGTAAATAAAGACATGTTGTGGAAACATATTTTTCGACATAACTAGAACATGTTTCCAAAATGTGTGTGTGACTAGTTAGGGAGAGCCAGGAAGATCTGCTTTTTGTTACTGTTCTCCACATACTTGGAAGTTGACCTCATCAATACCACTGAGACAATTCTGAGGTTTAAGGTCTTGCGAATCTTATTGATTGTAACTGCTTTAATTTGTTTGTGTTTTTGTTTTAATTGCTATAGCCATGTATTGTTCCTTTATTGCCATTTTATTTTTTGTTGTGTCGGCATTTATCGTATGTACCTCGGCACCATTGAAAATGAGGGTTATCCCTCAGTGTGTTTTCCCGAGGTTTTAAATAAATAAAATGATGATGATGATGACTAGAAAGTCATGCAGCAGACGTATGGCACAAAAACAGGATACGTTGTTCAGGAGGCTAACTGAAATACCTCCTCCAATAACAAAAAAAAAAAGTATGCGAGTGTGTGTGTGTGTGTAGCAGGGCTCACAATATATCAGTTGCAATTTCCACGCAAGATTTGAAACTTCCTACAAGGCCATGACCCAGAGGCGTTTTCGAGGCTATCCTGAGATGGGCATTGTTGCCTGAGGCAGAGATAGTGACAAGCAACTTGGATACAAATCACCCAAGAGGATGTTTGGAAATGGGAAATGACTCAACCGTAGCATTGAATGAAAATATGTTAGGCGAAAATCAGAAAGAAACAAAACCAAAAAGGCAGTGAAGAACAACGCAAACAAATTGAAGCAAGCTATTTAAAATCATCAGCCACATTTGAAGGACATTTTTCCTCAGCATCGAAATAAGTCATCGTCATTTCAGCGTTCAACCTGCGCTGAAAGTATTTCACTCCCGAGCGGCAGGCGGCCAGGCCGGTGACACCAGTTGCTACTAAACTGACTCACTTTCAGTGACCTCTGGCGTGACCTTCTGACCCCACAGTTACAGCAAAGCATTCATGTGATGTTTAGTAAAAGAGAGTGAACCGCAGCCGCCGAAAGCATGCCGCTGCCACAGCATGCGCTAATGACAGACTGCTGCTGGCTCACACATCAGCATCAGAGCAACAACAAGCTGACAGCTTTCAGGAAACGCAGAGGATTCAAGCTGAATATAATCTTATGGTCAGGGCTTTCCGCAAGACGTGGAGTAGCCAGACAGTGGCCACAAAAGAAAATGTGTCCGTAAAAGGCCACATTTCGTGACCTCTGACACATTCTAATGCCACTATTCCATCACATATAGTTATCTTAACTGTATAAGCCTACCAGATTGTAAACATGTAGTGAATTATTGTAAAGGAGAGTCATACTCTCACACGCATCTTTCCTCTGATATACTCCATACCTATTGTATAGGAGGTACGCAGGTGTGATTTAAGAACTCTAACATTCACCTATGCACAAAGCAAGAGAAAATTACTCAATGACAGAATAAGAAAAAATGTAAATCATGGATAAAATACTGATCACATACTATAGGGCTGCACAATAAATCGTCTTTTTATCGCCATTGCGATATCAACTTTCGTAATAAAAACATCACGAAAAGTATCGTTAGAAAACTGCTCTTTAAAATGTAACTATCATTCTTTTTTTCCCTTTTTTTTTAAATGGTGCTTTTTGTGTTTAGTTCAATGTTCCATTTGTTCAATAAAATAATGTCATTTCATTTTTTTTTTTAATTCAACAACCAATTTGTTGTATTTTAGCAGAATACTGAAAGCGAGAGTCTCTCAGCTGAAACTCTGTATTTGCAGCAAGCAGTCCATCAGTTCTGTTTGTTACACATTAAAACATTTCTAACAATTTGCCAAATTTTAAGATTCGTGGCAAACTGAGATAAACAGGCTCACGTTGCATAGAGCTTTTGTTTTTAGCTTGTTAACAATTAGCGCTGTAAAACAACAACTGCAGACAAAGCAGGTGGAAAGAGCTCTTTTCTACCAGTTACTCTAGTTGTCGTCAACTTGAGAAACATCACCTTGAGCCTACTTCACCTGGTTCAGTGTGTGAAACTGCGGACTGTCAAAAGCAGCTGAGCCTCGCTCCCGGTCAAGCGATCAGAGAAGAGGATAGAGACGTCTGTGTGAATAATGACAGCAGACACGCTGTCATAAAACACACCGCCGCTGTGTTATAACGGGAGAAAATGAATATATCCTTATAAAGTAGACGGCTGGACTTATAGGTGAGTAGTTGGCTGTTGTGGAAACCCCTGTATGGTATAATAATAAATACATTTAGAACTTCCTGTTTTGTAAATCACACTAGTTTGCCTTTGGCCTCCCCCACACACACCAAGCTACACTATCAAAGAAGAGGAATTATGTTAAAGGAATACTTCACTACTTGAATTTGTGGAGAAAACTTTGTTTTTCTTACATGCCTCCACAGTGAACGAAGAATCTGCAAAGCAAAACTGTATCAAAACGTCCGTTTACAAACGCCCACGCAACTCGTGCAGTTTAATCCAAGTGTCATTTATCCAGTCGAGTGCTCAGTACTTCCCAAACGCATGCATTTTCCCTAAAAACCTCACTATTTAAAACACTTAACAGTCAAAATGCATGGGTTTGGAAAGCGCTGAGCATCCGACTTATAAATGAGACTTGGATTATACTGCACGAGTTGTGTGAGAGTTCGTATATGGATGTTTTGATACAGTTTCGCTGTAGTTGTTTCTTCACAAATTCAAGGTAACATGGGGTGAAGTATTCCTTTACCCATATTTGGAATTCACACATAGTTGACAACAAAAAAAACTGTAGCAACTTGTCCGGACAGTTTAACAGTCGCCCTCCGGGGGAGTTGCTACACCTTCCCTGATATACAGCCTGCTCAGAGTGCATCCAGGAAGTGACCGACATGCGAGTGCAGCAGTCGTAGTTGTAGTGTTTAACTCATAAAAGACCACCGGAGCTGTCGCTGAAATGCTGCATCATCATCGTCTTAATTATTTATTCGCTGAAGTATTTAAAAGCTGCGAGTGCAACTTGGTCTCCAGGTAGCTGCTGAAGATTTGAGAAATCTTGAATACTGAGAAGTAGAACTAGAAAATGTTGTGAGGTGAAAAGAATGGAAACTATATTGGTCATAAAGCAGCTTTTACTTTTATCGTTTACGAGCTCCCAACTTTAAACAGTGTATCCTGTAAACCTGTATCAAATCTTTATATGTGTGTGACGATGGATAGTAAAACTCACTGTTCCAGCAGTTGGTCATATCTGGACTGGGTGTCTCTCTCAGCAGCCACCGCTCTGTCCTTCTCCAGCACCGCATTGTCTCTGGCCTCACGCAAGTTCCTGGTCAAATACACACGCATCAGCATGTTCTTATATGTTGTACATAATAAAAAAATAACCTTTATTCTTATATTGTTACATTGCTATTTCCTTTTATTTTGAAATATTTGCATATGCATCCATTATTTCAGTTGCTGTATACTAGGTGAGGGGGTGTCTTTACTAATTCTGGTGTGTGTGTGCACATGTCATCTCTTCCCTAACACATTGCTCTAATTTAAAAAAAATAAGAATGAATACACAACTTCCTGCAATAACATTACAGGCTACATCGGCACTGGATTAGTGAGAATGAACATCATTATTTTTTTTAGATACACAACACCAGTGTTGAGGTCTTGTCTGAAAATTAGTTAGCTAAATAATATAGGGTGACCAGATGTCCCCGTTTTTCTGGGGACAGTCCCCTTTTTTGGTGGGCCGTCCCCGGCTGGAGCTGTCCCCCGGAAATGACCCTGTTTTTAAGTATGCGTTAAAAACAGACCGCAAAGGGAAATAATATTTTAAGTGGCAAGAAGGACCGGGCAGCAGAGACTCCCAGTTGAATTTCTGTCTCAAATATGAGGAAAGCTGCCGCTGTTCATTGGAGCGATACGCCAACATTTTTGGGACAGTGGATCCGCAGCTCCTGTATATCCAGGCTGGAGGACTATCCACAATTAAAATCATCATTTCTTGACAAATTTTCTACCGATTTTCAAGCAGGTTGATTTGTTACAAATGCCAGACCTGTATTTATGATACAGGGTACTTGGTTAAATTAAAAATGTGGGTTTTCATACCAAAACACCTTATCTTGTGTAGATAGTAACAGTATGCGGCTTTAAGCCTGAATATAATTTAAACTGGTGAGTTATAAAATTTATAATGAACGGGGAAATTAGCTATAGAGACCAAAACTGTCTTTTGTACCAGGCTGTAAACACGTTTATTTCTGCTGTAAAGTTTGGCATTTTTAACGCTGTGGTCAATGGGGATTAACTCTTCTGGAGCCTCAAGTGGACATTTGATGAACTGCTGCTTGAATAACAGACACAGCTGATTGACAAATGTCATTTTCAGCATTTTACTGATGTATTACTAATTATGTGAATAATTTTCTTTACCTGTCAGAAGCTAGCGTTAGCTTAATTTAATGACAGTCACTTAACTTTATGTCTGCTCAGAAGGATTACCTCTTGTGATATATCAAATCCAACACGTTCGTAACAGTGAAATGTTGTAAAACAACTTCTCATCTGTTAAATGTTATTCCCTGTTGCTTAGTTTTGGCATTTCATTAGAACCATAGACAGTACAACACGCAACAACAACACAAGAGTCTGGCAGAGACGCATCTCACAAGCTGCATGCGGTATCTGGACTAGTATAAAAAAAAAAAGAAGCCTGATACCTGTTCTCCCTCTCGTACATCTCCCTGGAGGTTCTCTGCAGATTGTCTATCTCCTGACTGGTTTTCAGCCTGATGTTCTCCAACTCCTCTCTCAACTTGGACTCGTACTCTGACTTATAGTGGTCTCTGTAGCGGAAAGATGAAAAAAACGGACTGGGTGAAACCATCAGTGTCAGTGTTTACTGTCAGCTTAGGTCTCCCGCATTAAAAACATTACAATATTGGCTGCTGGAGTAAAACAGCGGAGCCTAACCTGGATGCTACATATTTTTCGTAGGCGTCCTCTCTCGCCTTCTTGGTGTCTTCTAATTGTACCTAGACCACAGAATGAAGACGTGAGAGCACGTTAGAAGACTCCTTCCTGTGAATGAATGTTGTATTAGATGGAGCCTCGGAGCTGATGAACTGTACGGACCTGCAGCCTCTCCAGGCGGTCTTCTCCGTGTGCACAGCGGACACTCAGCTCCATGTTCTGCCTGTGGAGGTACTCCTTGTCCTTCTGCAGGAGAGTCACTGACTGCTGCAGTGTCGCCACCTGGAGGGTGGAAAAATGAAAGACATTGAGACATTGTTACATCCAATTAAAGTGCAACCGATGCAGCGTGTATAGGACTTCTAGCCATGGCTAATTTGCAGACCTTGTCCCTGGTTAGGCTTTTGAGGAGCAAAACACACGATGCAATACTCTAATAATAGACATAAAAACTAACAATTAAGCAGACATGGACAAACAGATTGATTGCGATGACTAAGAATAACAATTAAGAACAATGACTGAAAATACAGACTAAGAACAAACAAAAGGAAGAGAGAAATAAAAGGTAAAGTATGCTGCGTTACAGAACACAGTACACTCAAAGAGACTTCAATGAAAATGTATTGTGAGTGTGTGTGTGTGTGTGTGTGTGTGTGTGAAGCACCTCTTTGCTGAGTGTGTTCCTTTCTCTGGTCACTGCAGTGTGAGTCAAGTCTAGTGTCTCAAATCTTCTCTTTAACTCCTTCAGTTCTGCCTCCAAGTTGTCACGCTCGCTATAATAATAATAAACCAGTGTAAAAGTGTAAAAATGTTAACATACATTTCAACTAGCTACTTACATAGACAGAATTTAAATATAGGGAGAAACTAGATGAGACTAAAAGTGTTTTGGAGTTTTGTTTTCATGAAAATAAATCAATCTAAACAAAAATATTTCCATGACCTCACCAATGTGATGCTCCCTACAACATCAAATAATATAAAAGTAATGAAACACACGACCTTCAAGAACTTCTGCACATAAATCGAACACAAAGGCTTTTTTAAAGATTATTTTTGGGAGCTTTTATTTTTTTGCCTTTATAAGATAGTGTAGTCTGGCAGGCTTTCCAAACGGTAATAAAGGATAAAGCCACACAGGAAGTCGGTGTCCCCGTTCTCAAAGTCCCTCCGCTACAGGAAACAAACAACAACCTCTGATTTATCAACCTACACGCTGAAAATGAATTGAAGATTTGGATCATGCAATAAGGCAGACCTGCTCTGTTCTTTCGGTGAATGATTGTAAAGATCTACAAATATGTTTACAACATTTTCGTG
>JAOVVB010225979.1:0-10479 GCA_028570985.1 Heterobranchus longifilis
CCCTATTCACCTGTAGTGTCTTCAAAATGTATGGCATCTTACAATCCATATCTGCCAGAACTCTCCACTTCAGCAGCACTTACATACACCAATATATATATTTATATTTATATATATTTATATTGTGAAGGTTTTTACCATATCAATTAAATTTAAAGGTAAAAACCTTCACAATATCAACAGGAATGAAACTGGAAAGTTATCCAATTTAATTTCTATGGTTTTTATAGCCTGCTTTGTTCATATATCATTCACAGCCTGATTTATTGAACGTTTCATCCCTAAGAACATCGTGAAAATGTTTTTTTTATTCATAGCTGACAGTATTTTCTGATTTATGGAGTCCATAATTTTGAACCTGGCTTCATCCAATGTTCACATTTCTGTTCTGAAAATGTTGCACATGTGCACACATTTCATAAGAATGCATCATAACATTCCAGAAAACATGTTAATGTAAGTAACTAACTGGGGAATTTTCTTAATATCTATTAGATCAAATGTTTCACCTGTAGTAAAAGAAAATGTAAAATGCACTTACTCGTCTTGCCCAGAATTGGATTAGAAGATCAATATCACTCTCACATCCGCCTGTTAGAGTGAAGCTGGAGCCAAGAGACCGTTAGCTCAAGTTACCATAAAGACTGTCAGCAGGGGGAAACTTAAATATGCCTACACGCACCTCTAATTAACATATTGTATGTTTAACTGGTACAAGAATGTAAATTAATTGCGATTATCACTTTATATGGCTCTGACCCAACTAACGAAGACAACGAGTACTCGACCAATCAGAGGCAGAGTAAGGTGGGTCATGCCTTCGCCATCCTAGGAAAAAAAAAAAGGTCTCCCGGAGGTCACTGACCTTTATAAAACTGAGTGAGGTGCACACGTCCTGTTCTAAATACCTGATTGTGTGGGGACATGGTTTATACATCCTGGCTGCAGGCATTTGACAGACATCAGTAGTTTCAGAGCAGCCATGCTTTATTAGGACATCTAGACCAACAGCAAAGAAAAGTTTAAATTAAAGCTTTCAACCAAACTCGGAACATGGATGGTGACCCCCCCCCGGCCCCTTCTGCAGACAGCTGTTAATGTGTTCATCCCACTTTTTTTTTTTACAAACCCCCCAAAATATACATATGCGTGTTGTACGGCCGATAGTAAATACTCTCTGTTCTATTAGGTGGCTAAAACAGACCATAAACCGGCAACTGAGTGTAGTTCCACAACAAGTTGCTGCAGCATGGAAACATGTGTTTTCTATACATATAAGGATAGCAGGTCATTCTTTATGAATTCTATTGAGGCCGTTTTCAAACATTGGCAGTTTAAATCCCCAGACCAGCTAGGGAAACTGAATGAGGCTTGTTGCTTTTCCATCAACTGCTTCTGATCCACGACTGTCAGTTGTGAGAATGTAAAGCGGGGCATTTCTTAAAGGGGGAACGTCCCGTGTTTTTGTGTCTAAATCCCAGTTTCAGGAACTTTTCCCCTCAGAGCTTTTGAGAAACTCATTGTGTTTCCACTGCAGGGACCAGGGCCTATCCTTAAAAAGTCTTAAAAGGGCATTCAATTCATTAATCTAAAAATAAGGCCTTAATTGGTATTATAAGGTCTTAAAATGGTTAGGAAAGGATTTTATGAATCATTTTTTTTCCTGACATTACATTGTAAAATCTAAAAATAATAATAAACAATAAATTTGTTGTTATAACTTACCGAATGTCTCTCGCAGAACAGGAGTAGGATATCTATTCTGCACAAAGCTCCCTGACGTCTTTCACTGGACCAAAAAAAGTCATGTTTTATCTTACAGTGAACATTTGGGCAAACCTGTCCCTAACCCTAAGTAACTGATTCAGGATGTAGAGCAGGTGCGCTTCCTCTAATTGCCTCATTGGCTGTGGGTGCTCAGCTTCAGTCAGTATCAAGTGCAAAAACCACCAAAAAAGATGGAAATAGCAGCACTCCAAAAAATAAATGCAGAGGGCCTGATAGCTGCTATTTCCATCCTTTTTTGGTGGTTTTTGCACTTGATTGGTGGCACAGTTGCAATAGATGCATTTGGGGATATATACTGCTAACAATCTATGACCATGGCTAGCAATTTAATGTGATATTACTCTGTGATTGATTCATTTTCAATTGTCCCCAAACGTATAGTATACGTGATACAGTGATATTATATCGCATTGCTCATGTGTCTTTATATTCATATTATTACACAGATCTCAGTGGACGATCAGTTCATTTTCTGTGGCACCAGCAGTGGAGATATAATGAAAATCAACCTGATGACTCGGGCTCTGAGTGACTGTGGTCCAGTCAAAGCAAAATACAGCCTGGTAGGTCAACGCAACGGGAGTCATTACATTTCTAATTTGTCTCTGTGAAAGTAATTTCAGCCATTGCTCACTCATGTTCTGCCTAATAGTCAGGGCTCCTGCTGCGTATAAAGAGCTGATTGAACTGTATTCCTGATGGAATGCTACCTTGGAAATGTATGCAAGTGCTCATGTCATGTCATGTATTTAATTTGATCTGCAGCTGTAATATCTTTAATGGATCGTTGTGTACTTCCTTGTCATTCCTGAAATCAGTCTTGTTTGTGGGTATGTTCCTTTACTGCTAGTATCCAGAGTCTTTTATTTATAATGTGTGGACGCTTTTAGCTTATACTTCCTCTACAGCTCTACAATAGTTGAGAAAACTCACCAGGTATTTCTAGATATATAGTTCAGCTGGTATCAAAGGAATTAGGAATTTAACTATATCTTCTCAGTGCTCATGCCTTTTCTGTGCAGGGTGTCAATGTCCTAAGGATACTGAAGTCTGGGGACCTGCTGGTAGGCTCTGGATCTGGCATCTTCACTCTGTGTTCCAGCACTAACTTCAAAACTCTAAAGTGAGTCCGACAGTGGTGTCATTTGAATCATCCCCATTAAAAAATACTTACATTTGGTAATAATGCATGTTGTGCAAAGTTCACAGCTTTTTTTTCCTCTATATATCTTGTACATTAGAATAAATATTGGGGGAACCTATAATCTAAGCATTGTGTTTATTGTACAGTGCTCATTATCAGCTCCTTTTTTCCTTTCCTCCCACATTAGGAAAGTCCAGCTGGAAAAGGGGGTGACCTCCATCGCTATGAGAGGAGAGGGCCAGCAGTTCTTTGTTGGGACAGAGGCTGCTCAGATGTACCGCTTCATATATGAGGACTTCAAAGCTGAACTCATTTCCTCCAGCCACAACAGTGCTGTCAAGGACGTAGCCATATTTTTGTAAGTGGCACACAGACAATTCAGGGAGGAAAAAGCCCCACCAGAGTGAATAAAAAGGCAAAAAGGCCTTTTTTTATTACAGCTTTTGAATTTAGCAAGAAAGTCAGAGAAATAAAGCTCCATCCTGCTGTAAAAGAATCCCTTTGCCCTGGAGCGTGACAAGATAGAAGTATTTATGATGCACTGTTTAAAATCAGTCATGTTTATGACTACATTTTGGAGATTAATATTGAGTTCATTTCCAAGAAATGCAAACATGAAACAGTGTTGGGCCAGCTGGCTGTTCAGATCTGTATAGGACTGTCTGAGGTTGTATAAGCATGTGTTTTCTTTTTTGTATGTGTTGTCTGGTTCAATATCTTCAGTCTGTTGTCTCATTTGTCCAACAAAAACAACAGTGTTTTCCCAAGCTAAGGTGGTACTTACAAGCAGGTGCTGATCTGCCTTAGATTCATTTCGATAGGCAGAGAGAGACCTGGTTTTCTGTTTCCATAACAGCAGTTGTAAGTCAGTCAGTCAGCATATCGTAATGTAAGGTTTGCTCCCTGGCTCTTTCTACATTTCCTTCACAATCACAGATTTCCTCTTGTACCAAAAGTACTACAAATAGCAGAAAAATAGTGTCCACAACTAGTTCACGTGGTGATTAAAACTCTAGTATGAATAGCTGTATATCTTTATCAGGCAAACAGCTTAAACCCCAATTTATCTCTCATAATGCATGACTTCAGTACCCCATTGTGCTCACTAGAGGGCGACATATACTTGCCCCATCCATGTAGGTTTAAGTTTAGAAAAACAATATTGGTTTTAGGTATATTGTACAAACACATGTACATGTATTGAATCCAACATTATCGTGTCATTGATTACACGGATACTTGGTTAAATGTAAGGTGATATGCCTTTAACTCAATTAGCTCTATTGTATAACAGATTCACATTCATTCATTCCCACATCTCTCTTTTTTTTTTAGTGGCATACCTGAATTATTTGCAACCTGCTCTAAGGAGGACATCAGGGTGTGGTACAAAGACAAGCCCAAAGAGCTGCTGCGCATCACTGTACCCAACATGACCTGCAATTCCTTGGACTTTATGGTTGACGGACAGAGCATCATCAGTGGTGGGAATCAGGGAGAGACATCTGCAAACAAGACATTGGAGCTTATTACCACAAAGAATATTCTGTTTTTTGTTTCTTAGTATGAGCTGCAGTTCAGTCATAAATAATTATATTAGTTTCTCAACATCTGCAACACTTTCTCCTAAGTTATCAACTTGCAACTATTTCACACACAGAATCAAATGAATAACTGATAACTGTTAAATATTGATTTCACTCTCTTCTAGCATGGGATGATGGTAAGATTCGCGTGTTTGGGCCAGAAAGTGGTCGACTCATGCTCATCATTGACAACGCGCACAGGATGGGCGTGACAGCCATCGCTGGCACCAGGGACTGCAAGAGGATCATCAGTGGAGGGGGAGAGGGGCAGGTCAGTAGACATAATGGTGATAAACAAAACATATAATGCTTCAGTGTTTTCATCAAATGAAAACACAAAGCAACACATTGAAATTCTCCACACGCACTGTGATAATGTTACATTTTAGAATTGCAGTGCCCATTAATTCCTCCCAGATGTCAGCAATTGTCTTCTTGTAGACACCATGTGTAGCAAATGAACAACAGTTGGTTGCACAACGCACCATTTTCTGGACACATTTTTTAAATTAAGAAGCCATATGCTTAAAAATGGAATGATTGTACTGCTTAGTGGCTTAGCAAGTAAGCAAATTTTGTTACCCAGTCTGCAGTGTAGCAGACACGTTTCTGCCACAGCTACTGTATGTCTAGACTTCACTAAAGGAGCTGTTTGTGCATTTATTGTGGAATTCCTCCTCAACCTGATGAAATGCATTTAAGGATGAAAATATGTACATTCTAAGTGAAGTCTTAACATTTAAATTAGTAACTTTTTTCTAAGAAAATGTGAAGCTGTGAATTATTAAGGTTACCATGCAAAACGTCACATGATTTAATCCATTATGCATCCATGATTCAGATCCAAAACTTTACTGTACGCACCCTGCAGATGCATATTCAACATTTTCTGTGTCTGAGCACTGTAGCATACGGTGTGATTGCAGTTTGACAGATTGGAAAAATGCATACTGTTGAAGATGTTTTTTCAATGAGTATTGATCTTTGTAAAGACAAATCACTGAAACAAAGATTACATGTCATATATCTGATGTAAAAGGGATCTCCTGTGAGGTTGTATGATTTTGGGTTCACCTGTTGCAGTTGCGTGTTTGGGAGCTGGAGCCACACGGCCATCGGCTGTTGGAGATCATGCACAAGCACAAAGCCACCGTCACTTGTATCAAAATCAAGAGTGACGACAAAGAGTGTGTCACTGCCAGCTCTGATGGTGCCTGCATCATCTGGGACTTAGAGTGAGTAGCCCATCTGCACACCCAAACGCTTGTGTCCGAGCACAAGAACAACAACAACACACACATCTCACAAATAATATGTATTCTCTTGAAACCTTTGTTCTTGTGTAGTTAGTTTTACATCACAACCTTAAAGTGGATGACTCCTAAATTAGGGTTGAAATACTGTAGGTCTATTTTGCTGAGAGCAGTTGAGTTGGGAAAAAAACAATCAAGTGGAGATGCGTGTTACTGGATCAGTTAATCACATTATCCAGTAAAAACATACTGTACATTGCTTATGATATACAGTACATACCCACCAGAGAGAAACAGTCAAAAATAGAGAGTGCTGCCTTCATGTCTGAGTTGTAATGAGAGGGAAATGCTGAAACTGTTCATCAGTGTCTGGCCAGTACAGTAGGAATAAAAAGATATTAAGTGCATTCTTTATGAAGAAAGCGTAAAATCCTTTAATCCGTAGGGTTTCTTCTGTGAGGAAAAGAAAACCTTTAAAAACTCTGACAGTGGTCATGTTTTTTTACTGTCTATTCTCTTCAGCGAATAAGTCTGTGGATTAAAGACTTCCAGGCTGTATGCATCGAGAGTAGCATGGACTTCTTCTTTTTTGTATGACTGCTAACAAGCTGATGTTGAAAAGAATATTAGATAGACAAGAGCCTTAATGGATCTAGATTGGCACCCTGTCCAGCCAGATATTATTTTTGTGTCCACAGAGGAAGTTGGGCAAATGTGTGTGCATGCTTATTTGCATTGTGAGTGCACAGTACATTTAACTGTTTTTTTAATGTGTAATTGTGTTTATTTAGTTTGCCTGGAAAATGAAACATGCTTTATCACATTAAACTGCACGTGGCAGTTTATGATGTGTTTTTTCTAGACCACTGCTACACTGGTGGAAATCAATCTACTTTCTTCTCTTCTCTCCTTTTTTTCTCTTCTGCACCATCTTCTGCATTTCCTGCTGTAGGCGGTTTGCGAGTCTTCAAATGGTGATTGCCAACACACTGTTCCGGACGGTGTGCTACCACCCAGAGGAATACCAGCTCATTACCAGTGGCACTAACAGAAAGGTGTGTTTTTTGACTGTCAATAGTAGAAGAAGTATTCTTATTTAATTTAATTAAGTACTAATACCACACTATGAAAATACTCCACTACAAGTAAAAATCCTGCATTCAAAACCTCACTTGAGTAAAAATATGTATCAGCAAAATGTACTTAAAGTATCAAAAGTAAAAGTATTCAGTATGCAGGAAATTACTATTATATATGATGGATTTGGATTAATATTGCATTAATGTGTATGTTGCATTTTACTGCTGTAGGTGTTTATGGTTATGGTAAATTTGGCTCCTTTATATAGTCCTACTGTTGGGTAGTTTAATCTAATGTACAGCAATTCATCAAATTCTATATGATCATCTTATGTTTTAGCGTCACTGTCCTCTGAGAACCACGTATCTCTAAAAAGTCAACTGGTGTTTTGAGCTTTGTGATGATGCATTTTCCAGCGGATCCAAGACGTTTTTCAAATTGTTTATTTACCTTAAGAAGTAGGAGAATTTTAGTTTGGATTATCAACTGTTATAATATATACAGTCTTTGGTGCGAGCCTGAAAAATCACACAATAACACTAATTAACTACCTAAACTGAGCACCAGATGTTTAGCAACTCGCGTTTTTCGATGATTTGTCAATGGAGTCTGGTGGCTTTCAAGAGATCGATGTGTACTGCTGTGAATGGGGCTGCAGCAAAATATATTTTTGCCACCTAAAAAAAGACCACCTGAAATAATCAATACCAGTTTAAGTGTAGGCTATTTTTGGAATATTTCACTGCTTTACCTTGCTGTCAAACAGTCCTTTCTGATGGGGAACTGAAGCCATTCTATCGAGCCACCAGACTGCATTGAAAAAACAGTCATTTTACCTCGGAGTTGCTGGTCTGCTACCTGCAGTTGGTTGTGTTATTGTGTGACTTTTGGATCAGAACTAACGTTGCATCCACAGCTATACATTGCTTAGCTTACATTACATAGTTCCAAACATTTGTATCATTGATAACCTTATTGATTATCTCACTGTGATAACCTCTATGGGTAACCTAAATATGTCATTGCCTTTTTGCTAAAGCTGAGTGGCCTTTACCTTTTGAAAAACCCAGAAAAGAACACAGATGGAGTCTGCCTTTAACAGGCATTTATGTAAATGAAAATCTTCAAGATTATTACTTTAAGTACAGTACTTGAGTAAATGTACGTAGTAGTAACATTCCACCACAGTACTCAGTGCAGCAGTATACATTTTAAGGCAATAGGCAGTTATTTTAATTATCATTTACTTCATTTATATCCCAACCAGTATATCCCATTACTGTGGTCTCAGAAATCTGCCCATGTATCTAAGATTTGTTTCAGTTACTTTTATGCACTGGCATGTAAGAGTTGGTTAGCAAAGAATTCCCTAGGATGCAACTCAGCAGTCATGCCTCACAGGAAAAAAAAATGGAATGATTGTAATGATTGAAAATCCCTCGGGGTGCAAAGAGAGCTCACACAGTCATAATCTAGATGTCTCATTATGCTGTTATTGTTATTATAATCTCCACTCAGTGTGCATGAGAGAAAAACCTGCCGCTCTGGTAAGATCAGCGTAGAGGAGCGCAGTGAAGACTTGCACAATTACACACACACACTTGCATGTCCATGGATTAGTTTGAAAAGCTTGGAATTTGTTCCTCAGCTGAACATAATTAAGCCTTTGTTTTGGCTGCTAGTTACTGTGACAAGAAACTCTCAGCCCTTTAAGTCTGCTATTTTGTGAGTCATTTTGATTAACTCTGCACCACTTATTTACATAAGGTCAGAAGTTCACAGTGGCAGAATGAAATGCTTGTTTCCTTGATTGTGCACTTCATCCACACCCCTTGAACCCTGCCACACACTAGACCCATATTGTTGCCTACCCTGCATGCTGAGAGGTGAGGACAAGTTGTGCTGATTAACGCTGTGTGCTGAGTGAGCGGGGAGAGAAGGGGGGGAGAGAGAGAGAGAGATTCTGTTCTGCTGTGGTGTTCGTGCCTTCCTGCGGATGTGCCTATGCCACCCAAGTGCCAGCCAGATCCACCATCTGCTCATCCCAGGACACAGGCGCTCTGTCTGGGAGAACAAATAGCAACGCTCTGCTCTTGCTCCTCTCCTTACTCTAACCCTTCCCCACATCCCAGCATGCCTCTGTGAGTAAAATCACAGAAAGTAAACCAATAGAACTGAGAGAAGGTGTGAAGAGAAATCAGTGGCCAAGAGGAGGGTCAGGGAGAGGTTGTATTGATGATGATGCATTTATTGATGCTGTATTTAGTGGAGACAATATGGTGCTCCCTCTCTCCCCAGTTTAGGAGGATGGGAATGATAGTTGATAGTTGTGTTATTATGTGTATTATTATTGTGTTTTGCTAAAGGGAGGATGCACGTTACATAATTAAAATGTAATAGTATTCTTGCAGCACGATATGAACATATCCAGCGATGAATATGTTAAAGGGACAGTTCACACCCAAATCAAAAATACATATTACACTATTGTCTTTCTACCTAGCTAACATTACAGCTATGTTTTTAGGCCTGGCGCTTCAGACTCACCCTCGCTTGCTGCATGTAATTAATTTCCTGGTGGCCCATGTTGTGGCTATGAGCCAGTTTCCCAGGCTGAGGTGGAGGGAACACAGATGGGCCAAGACAACTCACACAGGTGGGAGTCTCTAATAAGCTGCTGAAATGAGATAATGAAGGAGGGAGAGGTCGTGACTGTGGCGAGGAGGACTCGACGGAAGATCAGATAGAGGAGAAGAAAGAGGAGTGTTACAGTAACATTGGTCATACTGGGATATACATACTGCTTTGTTTGCTGTTTGTTGAAAAGATGGTACTCATGTTACATTAGAAACACACACCTCAGCTGAATGCATTTGCATATTCTGCACAGCTGTAAGCCTTGTGTTCTGATGAGATACCGAGTTAAATAAGGAAGGATTTCAGAACTTGGTGTTTGGTGTTTTATAATGAACCATTTTCCCCTCTGGTTATGGCTGTGTTTTCCTAAATTATGTTTTGCAAAGTTATTTTGTAGGAATATTAATATCAGCAAGCCATTCCAACTGAATAAGCCAATCCGTAGCAGAGAAATCCTGTAGATTCAAACAGCCCCCACAGAAATGTTCCCGTGGCTTGTAAGGGCAGCTTATTGCTTCGAGAATCACTCTGCAGTTCTGAAACTATAAATAAGATTTTTTTTTCCTGAACCATTTGTTCCTCTTTCATTCCATAATAACCAACAGTATGTGATATGGCTGTGTGAGATTACATTTCCCCCTCCTATAATGCATTACAGGCATGGTCTTGTGCAGAGAAATGAAATCCTATCTCAGAGGCTATTCTTATAAATGTTGGGCTGATTCTGAGCAGCTCTGTGTAACTTTTCTTAATACAAACAGCCAGCCTGTGTAATGCTGTGCATGATTTCATTTAGTTTAGTCAAATAGTAAACTTCTGCGTATTGTTTATTTGCAGCATTACAGTCGGGATGCATAATTAGATCGTTAAATTTGGTGTGTAGTGTTTTTAAAACTTGATTGACTTTGAAGTGCAATCTGTTTAGCCTGTGTTTTACTAACTTTGAAATAGATTGTGGACTTTCACACACACACACACACACACACACACA
>JAOVVB010225990.1:0-10479 GCA_028570985.1 Heterobranchus longifilis
TGTGTGTGTGTGTGGAGTATCTTGTATCTGTGTTTCCTCGGTTGATGGCGAGGCGTCAGCAGCAGGTCAGAGGCCAGAGAGGCAGACGATCCTCTGGATACAGTAACACACACTCACACACACACAGACACACACACACACACACACACACACACACACACACGCACGCACACACACACACTGTATTGTCAAACAGTATTTTAATAAGGCATGGGTCGATATGAAAATGTCATTATCCTGCCAAAATAATAGTGATTCACGATATTATCCTGATAATCAACAAAATGTGATTAAAACTCTTAAAACGAAACTAAAACACTGGAATCACTTTACTTACATTTAGATTCGTTGGGACTTTTTTCTCAAAACATTACGACTTTTTTCCTCATGAAAATGTTGTATTTTTCTCTTAACAATGACTTTTTTCCCTGAAACATTACAACATTTTCAGGTAAAATGAAAAGTTTTTTTAAGAAACAAATATTAGTATATCATCACAGATAGTACGCTGTAGTAAACTGCAGTCAGTGTGTGATATTCATGATATTCATGATATTCATGATTATACTGATAATAGAAATTCACCACAATCAACTTATTGTGAGTGTTTTTTATCAGGATCCACATTAAAATCCATTATTGTCCCGTCTCTATGTGTAACCCTCACTCTGTACTCTTATTTGAAACAGTCTTTGAGTTTTAGTTTGTGGTCTCGGGTCCACGTTAGGGATCAGACCAGACCCGTATGTAAAGAAGGCACTGTACTGGTTTCCTGCCCCCCCTCCCTATCAGTCTGGACTGACTCCAGACCAGTTTGTCTGTTTTCTCACACAAAGCTCCTGCAGCTCTTCCTCCGTCTCTGCTGTTCAGCAGCCAGAGACACAATCTGCTGCCAAACCACCAGCAGGAGCACAAAACAACATCCGCACTCAGGACTCACCTGCTACATTCACCTTTACTGCACACTGCACGTTTACAAATCAAGTTCTGATAAATACCTGCGTCCACATGACGACACAGGCCGGGCCAGCAGGGGGCGATAAAGGCTACGACACGTCAAACACCACAGAAGAAGAACCCGAGCAGACAGTTAGCTTTAGCTTTAGCTTTGGTGGTTTTAACAGATCAAACACCAGTAAAACAATAGACGGTAATTATTTCTTTATCTTTCTGGTCCAAGGGCATGACCTGAGGAGATGATGTCATCGTGTCCCGGTCTACACGGACACACGGACACACAGACACACGGTAACCAGAGTTTAGAAGATATTCACTTTAACCCTTTGAACTCTGCAGTAGAAACGGTCCTCCAGTGCCTGCTTCTGTATTTCTGCTTCCTGTGATGTCATTTCCTGGTGTTTCTTAAAATGCTTCATATCACTAAAATCTGTACAACCTCAGCTAAAAGATTATGGAAGTCAATAAACCAAATTTGACTAAAAAAACCACACAAAACATATTGACCCAAAATATTTCTGAATATAGAATCATTAACAAAATATCATAAGTGATTTGAACTGTGTAATTTCTTTTGTTTTTGAGATATGCTCATTTTTATGAGTGCTAAGGTGAAACTTTAAACAGCGAGGCACAGGAGAGATGCAGATTTCTGTCCACACCTGTACAATCCGATCAGAATGTGATCCAGACCCCTTCAGGATGTGGTCTGGATCACAATGTGAGCAGGATCTGATCTGGGACTGCCCCGGTGTGATCGGATGATAAATCGTGACCGAGGTCTGAATGGGAGCAAATCCCTGCACCAGGATCATGGCGCTGCGCTGCCATATATGGCTCCATTGTTCAGGTGTCCACAGACTTTTGTCCACGTAATATATCTCTGGACTTTTAGGTGCACAGTACCAGAATCAGTGCTTCAGCTCAGACTTCCCACTGATTCACTGAAAGCTACACAGTGAGAGAAGTAAAAAGGCAGACTGTTCCTTTAAGGCTGATCTGGGTTAGGATGGGTTTCCCCGCGGTGCCTCGGGCTCAGCTTTCCCTCTCTAAGTCCGGCAGCACAGCAGCGGATATTACAGCCCCGAGCCCCGCGCTGCGATTGGACCAAACACCAGAAATAAAGACGCTGCAGAGCCCGGCGCTCTGTTCGGAATTACAGCGAGAATCAGAGCACCTGGTCAGGTGATCACCGCCGGAGACCTGAAACACTCAAACACTGAAACCTCTGAAACACTGAAACATCAACTACTGTGTGTTTAACTGCACACAGATTTTACACTGAAACATCTGAAACATCGACTACACTGCACAAAGATTTTACACTGAAACATCTGAAACATCAACTACACTGCACAAAGATTTTACACTGAAACATCTGAAACATCGACTACACTGCACAAAGATTTTACACTGAAACATCTGAAACATCGACTACACTGCACACAGATTTTACACAGAAACATCTGAAACATCAACTACACTGCACACAGATTTTACTCTGAAACATCTGAAACATCAACTACACTGCACACAGATTTTACTCTGAAACATCGACTACACTGCACTACACAACAACTAGTGTTTTTTCTCGAAACATTACGACTTTTTTTCTGATTAAATTGCGACTTTTTTCTCGAAACATTCTGACTTTTTTTCTGATTAAATTGCGACTTTTTTCTCGAAACATTCTGACTTTTTTCTTAAGAGAAGGAAAAGGGAAAAGGTAAAGAAAGTAAAGAAATGATGAAGAAAGGAAAGAAAAAAAGGAAAGATGGAGGGAAGGAAAAGGAAAGACCAAGGGACAGAAAACTGAAGGAAGGGAAAGAAAGAAGGAAAGAAAGTGAGAAAGGAAAGAAAAGATAAAAAAAAGAAAAGAAAAGAAGAGATTAAAGAAAAGAACGGAGGAGAAAGGTAAAAGGTGAGTGAGTCATGTCCGTTGGACGGTGACAGCCTGAGACACACCGGGACACCGAGGACTCGATGTGTCCTCACACTTTCTACACCACAGGAGGACCACAGGAGGACAAGACACTGCCAGGACGCATGGACAGAGTGAGGACAGAGTGAGAGAGATACATATATATATATATATATATATACATACATACGTATATATGTATGTATATATGTATATATATATACATATATACATATCTATATATATAGAGAGAGAGAGAGTGAGAGAAAAGAGAGAGGGAGAAAAAGAGAGTGAGAGAAAAGAGAGAGAGAGAGAGAGAGAGTGAGAGAAAAGAGAGAGAGAGAAAAGAGAGAGAGAAGAGAAAGAGAGAGAGGGAGAGAAAAGAGAGAGAGAGAGAGAAAAGAGAGAGAGAGAGAGAGAAAAGAGAGAGAGAAGAGAAAGAGAGAGAGAGAGAGAGAGAGAGAGGTGGGCGAGTGAGCACGCCGTGGTCTCAGGAAGTTCATGCAGACAATTCTAATCCCCCAATTTCCTCCGCTCTAATCATCTCTACCGCTCATGGCCGTCTCCAAATTGGAAACATCTTCTTCACAATATGACACACACACACACACACACACACACACACACACACACACACACACACACACACACACACACACAGGGACTCTGCGGTGCTGAAAAGGTAAAATTAGTGTGAAAACGTGACTCATTTCCATCAGCTGATCAAACAGCGAGGTCACGTCTTTTTAGTTATTAAAGGAGCAGTCTGACATTTTCTTGTCTTGTCAGATGAGAATATGAGTTTCATCTCTGCGTGTCCCGTACAGAGGACACACACTGCAGGAGTCTTCTGTCCTGTTGCACCTTTACAGTGAAATATTGGTTTTTATACTACATCTCCTAACTTCACCTGCTCAGAATTACTTTGGCCAGCAGAGGTCGCCACCAAACAACACAAGTCAATAATGTTCTTCATGGATTTATATACAAATTACAGAGCGTTACTTTTCGTAGGTATATGTATGAATAATACATACACTCCAGTAACGCCCCCTGCAGGCTGAAGTTAACAGGCAGGTGTTGATGCTGATGCATGATCAATAAAGTTGGATTACTATTCTTTTTTTAATGGGCTGTTTGGGATGTTTGGGGTAATACATGTGTAAAAACGAAAAAAAACTAAAACAAAAACCCTGGAGCAAATGAATACTGATTTGGACGTCGGTTACCACGGCAACGGTCGAGGCTTGGAAGCACTCGGGTCAGCCCCGTTTAACTACAGAACCCAGGTGACCGACACTCAGTACTGTGCCTGAACGCACCAACATGGACTGAAGAATATACTGCAGTTATAAGAATATAAGTATACATGTTGTGGTATCTCTTTGGTCATTTTGAGAAAAGACTCAGGTTGTGTACCTGATTATTTTGAATCATCTACGTTTGTAGATCATAGTATATATATATATATATATATATATATATATATATATATATCAGAGTATATTGTGTCTACATAGTATTATGATTCTATATATTTTTCTACTGACTACGCTGGTTGTTCTGCATTATTGCCGATGTGCACATTTTGTGTATTTTGTCCAGTGTTGTTGTCGTCACCTCGTCACGTGGCTGATTTTGTTTTGTATTTCCTGCTGATGGTTTAAGAGAAGATAATCTACTCGTTATTGATGTTTGCACCGTGGGATTTATTTTGTTTATTTTGTTATGCATCCTGAAACCTTCTCTCTCTAATGAAACATTCAGCTCGATATTGCAGAATAAGATCTTCAGTTTTATATTTTGCACAGCCGTTAACGGTGTTGTTTGTCCTCAGTGACTGTTTTTGCACCTGTTACTGAAACAGGAGAGTGCAGAAGGATTTTTCAGAGCTGCCCCGTCCAGCACCGGCGTCTCCCCGTGTCTCTGAGTTTTCCTCCAGCGAGCTCATTAAAGAGGAGTTTCTGGATAACGACCGGGACCTCACACACACCACAAACACAGAGCCGCCACGATCCGCTGCCTCACACACCGTCGCCTCTCCACACACACCCAAACACGTCCGGACAGATAACTCTCACACTGCACGCCTGCAGCGGTTATTACCTTCAGATTTCAGATTCTGATCAGCGGAAACACAGAACATGCATCCAGATCCCAAACGGCCCCCTGCACACACCTGTCGGCATGACGATTCTCCTGGGAAAATAACTCACCATATTATCCCCATAATCAATGAAATGTGTTTAAAACGGCACTAAAACACACTGGAATCACTTTACATGACATTCTGATTTGTTGGGACTTTTTTCTAAAAACATTACAACTTTTTTCTGAAACATTGGACCTTTTTCCCCATAAAACTGTGACTTTTTCTCTTCACATTATGACTTTTTTTTTTCACAAAACATGCCTTTTTAAAGAACCAAATATTAGTATATAATCACAGATAGTACACTGTAGTAAACTGCAGTCAGTCTGTGAGGAGATTCACGATATTCACGATTATCCTGATGATGTAAATTCACCACCATCATCTAACTGCGAGTGTTTATCCTGATGCACGATGAAACCAGGACTGTCACCAGCACACATCAGATTTCTGTCGACAGATTCAGATCTTAATGTGTCACCGGACTCTTTCCTGATCCTCCACGTACAAAGACTCAAGTCCTCCAGACTAAACAACACCGAGTACATTTACTCAGAATATGATAATATTCAGAATATGACACAGGTCATGTAAACAGCATATTCTGTTTGGATATTCTGAAAAAATCCTTTTCAGAATAAGAGATGTGGTCAGTCGGTATTATTCAGGTTTTATATGTATGTTTACATGTATACAGCACATTCAGAACGTGGGGGGGTTTCTCCTGCAGTTTGTGCACGTTTGCGGACAGTTTACGGCGTTACGGCCGGCTCTGTGCGTTGCTATGGTTACTGTACACAAACCGACAGTCTGCAGGGGGAGAGATGTGCAGAAGAAAAGCCCACATTTCTGATCAGGAGGAGAAACACAGCTGCTGGTAAACAGACGACGCCTGAGGCACCGGAACATGAAACTTTATGAAAAGTGGATATCAACACGTTTTTAAATATGCACAAATATCACAGGCTGTTTGTCCTCCACGGCTGAAAAACTCTGACAAAAATCAGATTTTGACGACTGCATGTAAACGTGAATATTAGCGGAATATTCATTTTCATTATCCATGTAAACAGATTAGTAGGAATGTTGTCTTTTTCTGAATGAGGGCAAAAACATGAATATTGTGTGCGTGTAAACTTAAACTACGTGTGAGAGAAAGAAAGAAAACCATCCGCCTCCCTGACACGTGTTGCAGCGCTGTGATGTCACAGAGCTGCAAAAATCACAAACTAGTTTGAGAATCGTTTGAGTAATTTCTTAAAGAAAAGAAAAAGTCTCAAGGCCGATGCACACATTTCTTTTGGACAGGTGTGCACACTGTCACATTTACTTACAATAAACTTTATTAAGTTTACTGCAGGAAAACAGGACAGTGTGCAGGAAGTTTCTTCTTCTGCACAAAGAAAAAACACGCTTCTTCTTCTCCACACGTTTAACATCGAGCTACAACACCGTGATCTCAAACATCACACACATGTTTATGTCTGGATGTAGGATGTGTGTGTGTGTGTGTGTGTGTGTGTGTGTGTGTGTGTGTGTGTGTGTGTGTGTGTGTGTGCACAAGGCTCAGGTGTGTTTTAGTGATCTTACAGGTGTTTTTATATTGTTTTATGTTAATCTGTGGTTTGTTCAGAGCTGGATAATAAAGCTGTATTTTACTGTATCTTTATGTTTACTAATAAACACGGCTCATTACTCATACGGGACAAATATTTTTTTAACAATGTGAGAGAAAAATATCCCGTGTTTTATAAAGCCTTTTTATTACAGCTGAACAGAAAGGAGACATATGACTGTCTGAAAATCGAGCTGCAACGATTAGTCGACTCATCGATTCGTTGATCGACAGAGAAATTATTTTAAATAGTTTTCATCCTCTAATCAATAAAGAAAATAATCCTGAGTCGCAGCCCTCTTTGAAAATATATATTTAAATACTCCAATAACAGAATCAATATGAGAAAATCTCAAATAAATTACATCCAACTTCCAAGTTTAGTTTGTTATGATTCTTATTACAGACTTCCAAGTTTACTTATTATTTTAATTTGCAAACATAACGTCACACACACTAAAACACACTGGACAGATGCGTGCGTGTGTGTGTGTGTGTGTGTGTGTGTGCATGTGTGTAGGTGTGTGTGTGTGTGTGTGACAAATGGATTATGGGGCCGTCACTTGTAGTGCTGCATAAATCCCATTAACCCCTGCAGTGAATGAATGCACACGCACACGCATGCACGCACACACACACACACGCGCGCGCGCACACACCCACACACACTCTCTCTCTCACACACACGCACACACACACTATCGGCAGTTTCAGGGTTCAGCTGTTTTTCTTGTTTATCTTCTTGAAATATTTTAATTTTTTTCACAATAAGAGTCCTCTGGTTATTATTACAGCACATTAATTTAACTGATGCTTTTATTTTTATTCTTTTTATTTTTGGTATCTTCATGGTTGAATGCATTTTATCACGAGAACATAAAATTCATCAAATAAGTAAACCTGTTTCTAGTGCTGCAGTTTAGAAACGAGAGAAATGTTTTTATTTTTTAAGCTTTTAAAGTGAAATTACATCCGTTTGTTCACATGCAAATTCTGATGCGATTTAAACCAGTTTATATATTATTTTTTATTTAAAAAAACACATGAAGTGAATGTAATTTTAGCAGGCTTACTGTCCAAATGTCCAGTGAAGTTACAGTATGTTACCTTGTGATCGGGCAGTTGTTGCTCAGCGTGTCTCTGACTTCACCGCGTGGCATTAAAAGTTAATATTAATCCGATCTGATTACAGCCGAGTGTGTTTACTGTAATTCAGACGAGTCGCCGGCGTGCAAACTGCTTTCACAGCCTGAAAATTCAGCCGCAATATACACAAACTGGCAGAGATTCAAGTGTGATTATTAATGCTTTTTATTTGAATATAATTGTTCTGGATGTGAGGCCACGCAGGGAAACATGGAGGGAGAAAATGTAAATATCAACATGTGTTGATATAAACAGAACGGACGGAAAATTAAAAATCACACTGAAGAAATGCAGAAACAAAGATATTTCAAGATTAAATGTATCAACACAATTCTGTTTTGTTTTTAAATACTGGTTTTTAATAACGGTTTTATATATTTTTTAGAAGCAAATTTGGGATTATTGTGTGAGCAGCTTGCAGCTTTTCAAAATAACAGCACGGAGAAATTAAATTAGATGCAAAATAGTGAGAAAAATTGAATATCGGACATAATTTAAATATTTGTAATAATATTTGAAATCATGAAAAATGTTAATTGTACATGAAACAAACACTTTCTACGTCTTCCTTTTAACAGGTTACATCAAATAAAATGTTCTGTAAAATAACATTAATTCTATAACAGCACAGAGAAATTCTTTAAATATTTGTAATAATATCTGAAAGCATGAACATTATGTATAAATGAAGCTATAAATGAAAAGCAGCCTGAATGACAAATCTACTTCCCTTAATAACAATATTAATATATCACATTAAATCATCAGCAGTTTTTCGGTTTATGGAATTAGAGAATATTTAAATGAGATTAAAGAATTCATCCAAACACTAAATTAAAATCTGTTCTCCTGAAACGACCCGACAGAAAACATCACAGCTGCTTTTTTTTTTCCAGATTTTAAGTATTTAATCCTCTTTGTGCTTTCAGACACTTTCACCTTTTTTCTGCTGCTTCTGACCGGACGGATTAATGTCCGACTAATTACTGACACTGACGTCTCAATCACATGTTACATGTCTTCTGATGAAAAGTGAGAGAATTATTACTGTGATTCTTTTAGTCTGAGAGAATCTTATTGCACAGATCCCTGCAAAAACCATTCATTACAATATTTATAAAAATTAAAGAAAGATTTGAGATTTTATGTCCAAAAAATATGAATCTTACGGTGGCATCTTTCCTTTTTCAGTATCAGAGTATTTTGTGGTGCAGCAGTACTACATTTTATTTGTATTTCATTAAGAAAGTCAGTTTAAAAACATAAAAGAATTAAGAGTTTTCCACACAAGAACTTTGTTTTTACGTTTTACAAATAAAATGATGCAATTTCACATCATTTTGAACCATTATTATTATTATTATCATATCTGTGTATAAAAATGCTTAAAATATATTTTAAGCCTGATAATGGTCGGGGAAATCCTGATGTCCATAACTTTGCATGAACCTTAAAAATAAGTACAAATAACCTAAACAATAAAAGTAAAACTGTTACTTCCTGAGACAATTTTTCAAGTCATATTTTAAAGAAAATACAAGACAATAATATATTTTTAAAGGGGAGAGATGTGTATAAATGTATGAAATGTGGTGCATTTAATGTCAAATTTAAAAACAAGATTATCCAGCAGAGAGAAAGTCGTCAGTGCAAAAACACATCCCGTGTCCACTTTAAATTCAAATGATTTCACTAAAACATGAAGTCATCACCGTCAAATTTTACGCAGCCACGAAAAAACATTTTACCCAGAAACACAAAGGTCAACGACAATGACGTTTTCTGCTTTAAACTGCAGATATTAAACAGCAAACTTCCTCCATAAAAAGCCATTTTTAAAAAGGAATAAACGGATCATTTTCAAAATAAAATTCTCCGCTGCACATTCAGCCCCCCCGTCTGCACACACACACAGAAACAAAACCCACACACACACACACACGTGCACACACACACACACTTTCCTCGGTCACGGCGGCCGGCAGAAAAAAAACCTCCCACCATCAACCACGGGCGGCCCGCCGCCGTCCTGCTGCTGCACGGAGTGTGTGTGTGTGTGTGTGTGTGTGTGTGTGTGTGTGTGTGTGTGTGTGCATAGCCATAGATTTCAGGGGGGGTGCAGGGGACACGACCCCCTCTATATTTACAACGTGTGCATTTGTCCCCCTCCAATAAAAACATGAAGCAGCAGAGGACTGCTGGAACGCTCCTCCGGTAGAATCATGACAATAAATGAGAAAAGTTCAGTAAATATTTGAAAGTAATACAGAATACGACGACGTATTAGAGCCACTGTAGGTTAAAAAAAAAACAAAGAAGAATATTACGGACTCGGGGGGGTAATAATAATAATATGCACAATGTCAGAAATTAAAGTCGTAAATTTCTGAGAAAAAAACGTACAGAGAAACAGAAACTTCTCTGACATTATAAAGTCAAACATCAAATTCTCAAAGATTAAAAAAAACAAAAAATGGAAGCAACAAAATGAAGCTTTCTTGACCAAAAAAATACTCACAGATTTTTCATTTTTTTCTTGTAAATTTGTGACTTTAATCTCAGAAATGCTGAGTTACTCAAATACATAAAAAAGAGATTTCCACCATCAATTGATACAGAATCAATTTACGAGGACGCAGGAAATGAAGAGTCTGACACCCCCCCCCCCCTGCTTAATCTGTGTCCCCC
>JAOVVB010226001.1:0-10478 GCA_028570985.1 Heterobranchus longifilis
GATCTTTGAGTTTAGCTCATGAAAAATGGGAGCAAAAATAAAAGTGTTGCGTTTATATTTTTGTTCAGTGTATATAGACTATATTTGATCAATTGACTTAAAATTGAATTGACTAGACTTCAGTTGACTAGACATGATTAGATGTAAAGTGACACAAATAGATTTGACTTGATTAGACCAGACTTAAATCAACTAGACACAACTCAACCAGACACCACTAGATCAGTGGTTCTCAACTTGTTCTCATCTGTGCTCTTGGACAAGGTTTGAAAACCAATCTAAATTCATTAGATTAGATTAGATTAGATTAGATTAGATTAGAAACTAGACTTTAAACAAGACTCAATTCAACTTGACATGAATCAAGTAGACATAGACTGCACACAACTCTGACTAGACTCAAATGAAATAAAACTGAATAAACAGCCTGCCTTGAATTAAAAACCTTCCGACATCTGAATCAACTTCAACCTGCTTTGCCTCCATTTGACTTTATTTAACTAGCCCTAATGCAGTTTGACACTCAACTAGACACGATAATTGACTTGAATAGACCTTAATCAAATCAAGTAAACGAGACTGACAAAATTATACTCAGACTTCTACTTGACTTTTTTAAACTAGACTAGTGCATCTAGTCTCAACTTGATCAGACTACACTCAAACATAACTAGACCACACATGACTATACTTGATCTTACATGACTTGACTTGACACTTGACTAGACATGAAATTCAGAAGAGCACAGAAACGTCACTGGGGTGAAATATCACAAAAACTACCTACATACAGAAGTTTGCGAAGTACACAAGTCCTTTATTGAGCAAACTTTGAGATTCTCTAAGCCAAATGTTAGTATTAGTATAAGTCCTCTATTTGTTGGTGTACTTGGGTAAAAGTACAAACCTTCAAGTATCAAAAGTACAGGGCTCGTGTTAGCTCACAATAGGCTTTCTCATAGTAAATCTCTCTTTCTCTTTCTTTTCTATGTTTTTGTTGCTGTCTGCATCAAGTTCGGCTCCCATTGATTTAAAACACCAAAGGTGTGTCTCAAAGGAAAACCAAGTCATGCAATTGCACATAATAGTCATCATGTGGCAAAATCCCCACTTCAAATACTACACACTAATACACTTACCTACCCTGCATGCGACACCATATAAAAATAAGTAACAATAATAAAGGAATAAAAATAAAATGGCATTCTGTAGTTTTACTAGATGCCTATATGTTTTATTTGATTAGATGTTTTTACCAAATGTCCAGCGTATTTAAACAGCTGGTGTGATTGCGTACGGATGAGATGTCAGGGGATTGTAAGCTTGGTCTTACTTAAGAGAGTCATGTGATACAGGTACAGGCTGATCATCACGGGAGTTGATCCTCAAAATGTGTGCAAAGCTGGACAAACACAATTTTTTGCCTTGAGTGGTGCACTTCATGCCACAAAAAAAAAACATAATCACTACCAACAGTAAGTATAGTGAAGATAATTCAATTGTAATGAGAAAGAGCAGGCACAGCTTTCATGCTACCGGATAAAGAATAAGTATTTGCTTTTATAAGTATAAAACAAAAGGAAAAGAAAATTCAGAGCACCAGTGATCAATAGATCTCATCGAAAAGTGCATAAAGCATTTGAGACTATTTTATAACTTAATAACATTCCTCATGTCTGCTTGGCTTTGTGGACCCCTGTTGAATTGGGCACAGATGGCTTTTCCCAGGGTGTGATTGGGTTCATTTTAGGTCTTGCATGTCCCAGGTGCTTTACTCACCTCATCCCTGTGGCTGGTAGAAAAGAACAAAAAAGAACTCATGCTGGTCCACAAGGGTGAGGAAAAAAAAAAATTCAGAAACATTTTATATGATTGTGTGTGTGTGTGTGTGTGTGTGTGTGTGTGTGTGTAGCTGAGAGATAATGGGATATTTATGATCTCAATTCAAGTTCATGAGTTCAATCTCAGTTGGTGTCTGCAGCCGTATCAGCTAAATGACATAATGTGATTATTACCGTTTGTAGCCTCTCTGAACAGAAGCGCCGCTGTAGAGCCGAGCATCAGGGCTAAAATACCATTGGTCTCAGCGGGAAAACATTTTACGACACCATCTTATAAGATGTTCCGTAAACCCACTCATCTGGAGGCATAGTGATCCTAACATAAAGACTCAGCATGAGGATATCGCACCGATTCAAAACTTCCAAATTGAATTTTCTTCTGTAGGTCTACAATGTCCAGCCCACCTTCTGTATCCACGTACATACAGTACATGTAATTTAATAATGTTTTTATTGACATTATTTTTGGGTAGCAACTTGCTATCTTGTAACTGTTCTATTATATAAAATATAATGAACATTCTAAAATATTTCTTTTTTTGAAAATGTTGTTGCTCTGTAGTGTTACATGTTTGAATTGACAATAAATACATACATTTGGTCTAAATGTTGTGGAAAAAACAAAACTATTCTAAACTTGAGAAAGTCAAGAAATTTCAATTTGATAATTATATGTTTAATTATTCATTCATGTTAACTTACAAATCTAACTATAGATGGCAATGTCATTTTACTATAGAAGGTGTTATGTTTTCACAGTAACCTGACTTAAAGTATTTCTAACCCAGACTGTAGATTAAGCAGTAAATGAGTAGATGCCTTTAAAATTTAAAGGCCAGCAATTTAAAAAATCTAACCAAATTTTTAACCAATTAGATTTTTCTTGCACCAAGATGCCATTTTTTGGAGAAATGTGGATAAACATTTAACCGACAAGCAACCACCCATCCACCAAACCAATCAATAAATCAAACAACCAACTAACCAACCAACAGATCAACCAACCATTTAGCCAAGTAATCAATAAATCATCTAATAAACCAATAAATTAACAAATCAGCAATGACTGACCAATCAATCAATCAAGCAATTTATCAGCAAATAAACAATCATTACTATTACAACTCTCATAGTTCATGATCACTGCTAAAGTATTATTTAAAACACATTTTGTCTTTAATTGTCATTTTCCTAAATGACTGACATGACAGACCCCCAGTGTGTAATCATCACTCGTGTAGTGTCGGTGTATGTTTTACCTTCGTGGCTTTTCACACGTCTTCGCCACAATGCTTCAGATCCTGCCAAGCTTTTGATGATGCTCTGTGTCAGTGTGTTTTTGAAAGCGGAGGCTTTGATACACAAGCTCACATCTTTTAGAAGATGAAGAAACAACAACGTCTCTGCAGTGTAATGGATCTAAGGCTTAGTAACTGAGATTATGTTAAATGTTAGACACAATTATATGGAGATCAGAACATCTGTTAGTCCTTCTTTGTGTATCTTTTACCTGTTTACTCCTGATCTTATTTATCCCATGTAAAACAGAATTGACTCACTGCGTTCTTGAAATGTATCATCACATATCCCGCTGTGCATTACTGTGTGCCAGTTAAATCATGGAGAGAGAGCTTTTAAATCATGACAATACACACAAACCTCTGTTTTTTCTTGCACAATCAATTCCTTCTCATATTACCAACCTGACTTGGTCTTTAAGAAATTTCCTCCCTATATATTTTTTAGACCCTGACCTATATGTACTAGGAAAAATATACAGTATGTTTTTAAATTAGACCACTAAGCATGTCTTTAAGCCACTCTGAATAAGAGCATGTGCCAAATGTTCTTAATGTAAATGAAATCTCTCAAGCCTGAGTACCAGATGCTGCTAAGGAGTCTGATACATTTATTCAATAAGCATTGCCAAGAACCACCTACTTTCATAAAACAAGGCTAGCTGACTGATGTTGCAAGCAACCACCCACTGACTCTCCCTGTAGCCCATTGGACAACGAATCACTTTTACTCATCAGCATTTATGTCATGTTCAAAAAGTTTGCTCTTCCCCTTAGGGACCAGTGTTAGGAATGCTAAAGAAATTTAAACCATCAAAGTTTAAAAGTTTGTGATCAACAAAGTGTTTGACAAGAAGGGTACATTACCCAAATATTCCACAAGCACATGGTGGTCTCATGTCTGCCCTGAATCTACTGTATTTATCAATCAACCAATACCTCCACAAATCATCAAACAAATATTTAAGTAATTAATTTTTTAATTGTTAGTTATTAACTAATCAAGTAATCAACCTGATCAACCAACTGAACACCACCTTTGCAAATAAATCAATAAGTCCATACTTTTAAATACATACGTTATTTAAAAAAAATCTACTGTACACATTGAATTTTCAAATATTAACCAATCAATTAATCAATCAATCAAGCAAGCAAGCAAGAAATCAAGGGGAAAAAAAGAACTAATCTATCACTCAAGCAATTAAATAATGAATTAAACAATCAACCAACAAATCAAATAATCAATTAATCTACCAACAAATAATGAAGCAAACTTACAAAGCTCTTAATCAATGTATGAATCAATTGACAAATCAATTAATTAATTGATGCATCATTCTACAAACTAATTGATAAATCAACAGTGATAAAGCTGTGTTTATTTATTTATTATTTTATTTATTTGTTTTTAGATAGGTTGATGGTCTGGGCTATTTTAAAAACTTGGATGCTTTCTATGTAAAAGGAGATTCATGTAAAAGTGTCACTTATTTACATAAATACTGTCTTTCTCTGTTTGTTTATGACACACTCAGGCTCTGTATTAGTTTGTCTGTTTTGAGGATTTGGCAGAGACACAGATTTTCTCTTGGCGAAAGTGAATGAAAACATACAAACAGTTATTACCCCTTTCTCTTATCTTTTTTATAATGTTCTGAAGCCATGTGAGCAAAAGAGGTCTTGTAGGACAGTTATTGATGAACATACATACATAAATACATAAATAAAGAAAGAAATGAACCTAACAAAAAATACTTTATTAGAGCTAAGTGTATTGTCTGAAGTCATGCTTCTAGAGTAATACTTATCAGTGATTATACATACATCGATTAGCCATAACATTAATATAACCATTAATGCCAAAACCACCTAGGTTTTGGGTTCCGCTTGTTCCACTGGGGCAGCTCTGATCTCTCAAGTCAGGTCTCCTCAGGGACTCTGGTGGTATGCCATGGTGTCTGGCACCAGAACCTTGGCAGTAAATCCTTCGTGTGGCGTGGACGTGGCCTCTATGGATCAGACTGGGATTGGGATTGTTGATCGGATTGGGATTAGAGCAGTTTGGAGGCTGGGCTGACAGCCTTGGGCACTTCACTTGCTGGGCCCCATGCATGGTGGTCTATGGTGCACAGGATGTTCTGATAACTTTTTATCATAGCCAGCATATGTAAGTTTCAGAAATTTAAGCTAGCTTTTCTGTGGGTTTGGGGTATACAAGCTAGACTTTGCCTCCCCGTCACCAGTTTGGTGGTGTATGGTTGGTGATCAATGTTGTTTAGTGATTGGTGTAAGCCTGTGATTTGCAGCAGCACTACTGTCACAAATTCAGGGATGCTGAATGTGAGAATTTGGCCGTGCTGTAAAGCTATATAAAGTATAACTTTTTTCTTAGTGATGGAGAAGTAATTCAGTGCAGCCTAATTTGACCCTGAATGTCATTGGATTGACCCCCCCCCCACCTACCTACCTACCTATCTATCTATGCATCCATCCATTCATCCATCCATTCATCCATCCATCCATCGAGAAAATGATGGACATGCAGCTTAGCAGTACAAAACCATGTCCAGGATGAATATATGATGAGAAGAAAAGTGCTGCGGTAAAGTCAGTAATTTTTTTCCAAGAACTAGGTTTCATTCAATAATTTACGTCAAAACTGAGCAATAGCAAATATTCCAGCAGCACCTTTGGGATGAGCCCTTCTAAACGAAACACAAATTAACTTTATATAAATTAGTTGGTGGAATAGAGATAAGATTTGTTTAATTTGCTGTAGGCAGGTGGTGTCAACTGGGGGCAATCTTCGCAGGGAAATGAATGACATGCAATTTATCAAAAGCAAGCACTGCAAACATGTTAAATTGGCTTTTAAAGACAATGAAATTGCAATTTAATACATCATTAAGGAAAGTTATATTGTTAGAATTCTCATGGCCTTTAGTCAATATTAAGAGCTCGTCCATTTTGTTGACTAGAGATGTTGCATTGATTATGAGGATAGAATGCAGGTAAGGACTGTTCTTGCCTTCTCCTTTAATTTATAAGCCAAGTGTTCTTTTCACAACAGCTCAGACTCTCTAAATTAAGATTGGTTGAAAGTGTGTGGGAGAATGCCAAACCATCCTCACTTTTTGAACAATCTGTGAGTGGAAACAAAAAGTATACTAAAGGGCAGGGAAAAAAGGCAGGGAAACAAATCATCCCTGCTTTCAGTGTTTCCACGTGTGCTTCTGGTCAGGAGGCTGGCAAAAGTGATTGAATATGATTTGAAAGCCATTACAAGTTTTAATGCATCAACTCTGTGGAGCTGTATTGGAGCATTGCAGAACATGGAGGGAAACGTTCTTCCAAAAAAAAAAAATCCCATAACTGTTTGTTTGGTTCAGGTAACATGAATTGATTTACATCATCTTCATCCTGATCAAACCATTTAGAGAACCGTGTGCCCTGTGAATGGGCAAAGTCATTATGGGAAAAAAAATACCATCCATCAGGATAGAAATATTGAATTATGGAAGAACGGTGATCAGTCAGAAGCCATTTGAATTGATTTGAAGAGGAAAATATTTTGTTTCTTTCATTTTATATATACATATTACATATACTGCACAGTGAAATTCTTTATTCATCGCATATCCCAGCTTCTTTGGTAGTAGGCGGGGGTCAGAGCGCAGGCTCAGCCATTTTACGGCACCCCTGGAGCAGACAGGGATAAGGGCCAATCTCAAGGAGCAGCAACCTGGCGGAGCTGGAGCTTGAACCACCGACCTTCCGATCTGTAACTCAGAGCCTTAACACACCAAGCCACCACTGTCCCAACCACTGACTACATTGTTAACCACTATGTCACTGTGCCACTCTATATCCCAATATGTTGTGAGTTAATAAGTTAATAGTAAGTTAATAATCCACTATCGATCAATATCTGCAGTATATCAGATGTAGTTATGTCTTACAGTATTTCAGAGCAGTGGTGTTGAGTTTGTTCAGTAGTCAGTAGTCAGCTAATTGAGACCAAATCATTTGCATTGTGAAGCTCTTGCTCTCCAGATTCTCACTTTTGTGTGCCATTTGATAAATGAGTGCAATCACTCCCAAAGGCTCTTGTACTGACAAATTACTCATCCGCAAAACGTTTTTGGCTGCTGTCAGAAATTGGAAATGAGCACACAGCACATATGATCCTGACAAACTAAAGCTAAGCCTTTCTGTTCTTTAGCAGCATTGCAATAGCAGCAAATATTAATTACATTTACATTAAAACAAGATACAAGCAGCCCTAGAATTTAAACTCCTCATTCTTTGAATCACTAATTATGTTTGTGGTTTTACACTGTAAATATTTTAATCCTGGTATATCATGAGAAATCTGCACACTATCATGTGCCAATTTCTTTACTTACATTTATTTTAAAAAAATCTTGCTGAATCTTTTAAATCTTGTTCTATACAGCTATTTCAGCTTAATACGGCAACTCGTCTTTCTGTGATGAGTCCGAGATGTTGTCAAAGGCAGCACAATAATGGTGAAATATCCTGTGTATTATGTTTCTCTATTTCAGAATTAAACATTTTGCACCAAGTGCTTTTGTTATTCCTGTGCACACTCTGCTGCTCGCCTCAAAAATTTACTTTAGGTGTTTTTTTTAAATGGGATTTTATATTTTATATATATAAATTTGGTTCTCAGGTTACTGCTATCAGTTAAGCATTCAGCTTCTTGTGTATTTGGATTTGCACTGAAATGTGAACAGTTTAAAAAAAAAGTACAAAAAACGTGAGTAAATAGGGCTGTAGAGATATGAGATCTGCAGCCCATTTGTGTTAACTGGCGACTGAAATCGTTCAACTGTAACGAACTTGAGTCCAAAAGTTATGCAATTTTATGCAGGGAATCTTATTAATATTCACACTTTGTCTATGCACATGCTTAAGTTTATTTTAAGATTCATGTATGTGTAGTTCAGGCTTGTTTTTAGAATTTTTAAATAGCGTTTAGATTGTCAACATTAAAAACAAAATCAGAATGAGAAATAGAAAATATGGACTGAAGAAGATTTTGAATATAATGGAATAAAATACAATAAAATATTTTTTTTTTTAAAGAAAAGACAATAATATACAGTATGAAAAAGAAGATGGCAAGAATTAACCAACCAGTTTAATGTGTCTAATATATTGTCAACATATTGCTGCGAATTAGCATTTTTATTTGGTTTTATTTAACAATGTAACTTCTATAATCATTTTTTAAGCTTTATGATTGATTATTTATTTATTTACTTTTATTGACTAATGTGTAATTAATAAGGCCACATGTTTGTTTGTTTTTCGTATCCACTATTTTGATGTTTACTGCACCATCAATAAACAAACAAGCAAATAAATAAAGCTGGATGCCTTTATATTTCATTACAGTTGGCTTTTGACATGTTCTGGCAGCTTTATAAAATGTCACAACATTTATTTCCATCCAGAGTTGCACATCACTTTTCCCCCCAAGATCTTATTTTGCTGATTTGAAAGTTCAAATACTTCATAGTATTCTTTAGCACATGCCAAAAATGTTCATTGGGTTTAGGTTCAGGCCTCTGTGGTTTCCAGTTCATGTGTGAAAATGGTTCCTTGTGCTCCCAGAAACTCTCTTTCACAATCTGAGTCCTGGAATATGGCCGTGCAATCTGGGAAGAAAAACTGCATAGATGTGATAATCTGGTGATTCAGTACATTCAGGTCGTCAGCTGACTTCATTTCATTGCCGCATAACGTTGCTGAGTCTCGACCTGAGCAACTGAAGCAACCCCAGATCATAACACTGTCTCCAGAGGCTTGTACACTGGACACTATGGATGATGGGTGCCTCGCTTAATGTCCTACACTTCTTACCCTGACACGCTCATTGCTCTGGAAAAGGGTCAGTCTGGACTCGTCAGACCACATGACCATACTCTATTGCTCCAAAGTCCAATCTATCTCGTAATTTTAATCCTTTTTTTTAAATTAGTTTCACTAACTAATTATGGCCACACAGCTGTTTAGTCCCATTCCTGTGAATTCTTGTCACATTGCATGTGTATGGAAATGCTTTTACTGTTTACTATGAACAGTTGAATGGTTTCAGCACCACACTTCCACATTTTAGTAATGTGTCGGACAGTTCTTAAAGCCATTCCAGTGTCTTTGCTTGATGCAGGTTTTTTTGAAACACAGGAACATCTTCTCTATGACCATGGGATGTGTCTTCTAACATGGTTGTTCAATAAATGAGAAGTTCCTCTCAGTTTGGATTAAAATAATCATTGCTAGCTAAAAAATATGAATCACTGAAATAATTATGTAATCAAAATCTCTGACTGTTTGCTTCTTTCAATTCAAATGGCATTGTTTTGGCCAGGCCGTGTATACCTTGAAATGCTCCTATTAGGAAAACCTGCTGATGATTTAAAGATTATGCTGACCAAGTACTCATCTTTTACCTTTATGGTTCTCTTTAATCAATCTTCACTTTAATCCAGTTTAAAAACAAAGAACAAAAATCAAAACTTGAAACGTGAAACTTATTTATTAAGTTTAAATAAATTAATAATAAAAGTTACATTTTAAAAGGATGTTGTTGTTTATTAATAATATTGTTGTATTTATTTATTTAATATTGCTTTTTATGCTTTTTATTTTGAGTATCTTTACAGCCAAAAGGTATGCATTTCTGTATTAAAATGTCTTATGCAACTTATCGATGGTCTTATAAAATATATGATTCTGCCTGAAACCTTAATACTTATTAACTTTTCGTTTTTCTGTTTAAAATCCTCACTTAACCTAAAGCCTTTATCCTTAGCTCTGAACAGATTTGAAAACATGAACTTTTTTTTGTTTATTATTGCAAAATAAACATCCTGACAAAAAGCACTGATCTAAACAAAATTGCAGTGTGTTTCTTCGACTCAATCCATTAGAGTACCCTCTCAGCAGTATCTGAACATCGTAATATGATTTATGAATGGCGAATGAGGTTACACCCTGAGGTCTGAGGCCATATTTATAGCATGAGAAGAGATTCAATAAACTGCCTTCTACTGCAGAGGGGCAAATATTTTAACAGGGTATAAAGATTTATGACCGTGACTAAATTCTCTCTCTCTCTCTCTCTCTCTCAATTGGTCTTTACATGATATTACCTCTTAAGGATGGGAGGATGTTAGAAACCTGCAAGGGCCTCAGAGTCTGCTGAGACTCGCATCACCATCGTTCAATTTAATTTTATTTGTATAGCGCTTTTAACAATTGTCATTATCGCAAAGCAGCTTTACACAACCAAACACAGGTATCCTCT
>JAOVVB010226031.1:0-10478 GCA_028570985.1 Heterobranchus longifilis
GCTGCTGGGAAATGGCAAAGGATGCCAAGCAGGCCCCACCGCCAACATTAGAAGCTCACATCTTTGTTCTCAGAAACCTGGTGTGCTGCCAAAGGCCTCATTTCGGCTCCATGGCATGATTACACTGGATGTAGGCCAACTACTGAGAGCTTGCTCTCCCTCCCTCCCTCCCTCTCTCGCTCTCCCTTTATGCTCCCTCCCTCGGCTCTCTCTCTTTTTCCACTGCCTTCAAAAGCTTTCTGCCAAACATGCAGCAGTTGCCATGGCTGCAGAGAATGGAACATAAAAAAGTGAGTAATGAGTCAGGCTTGGACCCAGATGTGCCACATGTGTATCCATTTAGAAAAAAAACAAGATGGTAACATATCCCCTTAATCTGCCGGGCTCGTCGGGGGACGGACGACTCAGTAAATAGCAGAGGGGGAAATAATCCCTGCAGAAAAATGTAAATGAACAGTGTTTTCACATCCATTTTTTTTTAAACAGAAGGTAGTTTCAGTGGGTTGCTGTGCAGAGTCTTTTTTGGCGACCATGAAACAGAAAGAGCTGAACTTTGCTTCTGTAATGCTTAAGCAAGCCTGCATGCATTGTGAGCTGACGACATAATTTCCCGGCCAGTGGAAACCCCCTATATATTTTCAGTCACAACCAGACATTGATGTAAACAAACTTTCCCTGTCCTCTTGTAGCAAATCAGCACATAGTTTGAACTTGTTGAACCAGTATTTGAGGTTGTAGCTTGTCCAACTCATTCACTACCATTAGAATGAGTAACATTACCTGCACAAATAAATGGCTTCTGACTAATTATTGCCCTTAAAAGGCAGTTTCACCCCTGACTCATAGTTGTTGCGTTTATCTTACTGAACTGAGCTGTGCAGTCATTCCAGCTTTGTGACCGACTCAGACAAAATGTTCAAAATGTCATTCTGCTGCGCGCACACACACGCCAACCCTGTCTTCTTAAAACACAATGCTGCACATTTTAAAGGTGGTTAATGTTATGAATTTAAACAAAAGAACTTGGTTAGGTTTAGAAAAAGATCATGTTTGGGTTAAAATAAGTATGTTTGTTAGGTAATTTAAGCTATGTACGTAAATTAAGTTTGATGCATATGTGATGGGAATTAAGAAGGTTACGTATGGCGTAAATTAAGTATGTTGCGTAAGTTAACACAAGTTAAAACAAGTCAGCGTTGACTTTTGGTTTCACACAGGACATGAATCCATCCGTCCGTCTGCAGACTAAACGCAGACTTTGACGTATCACAAATACATTTCTAATCGAAACTGAGAATGCAGTTCAGTTGTATGGGAACATCATTTTTAAGAGACGGCTGCAAACAAGCACTGACACATATTTCTAAAAGAACAGTACAGTAGCATTGCACTAGTTTCCGTATGGCTGGTTTCTTCTTACACCTTGATTGATCCTCATGCAAACCCCAGAGGGCCTTGACACATCCAACTTCATTATAATGATCTTTATATAACATACAGCAGCATTAATATGCATGTACAGTAGGTGTCTGAATGTGTGCATATGTGTTACAGGAACATTTATATTTGGACTTAAAGCGTTTTCCTCCAGCATCGTATCTCAACAAAGGTTACATTTCTTTCTTTCTTTTTGTTGAGCCAAAAAAGAAAGGAGTATTTCATGTGTTATGTAACCCCTTCCTCTGAGCCAAAATAAAACTTTCCCAAAGTAGGCTTATTTATATTACCGGAGCTCCTGTCTATTTTTGAGCAACCTCGCTAGAAAATGGACTCTGACATCCCCGGCACAGCAGCTAACACGGCACTCGGATGTCATATATTCAAGTGCGGGCATTATTTCTCACATTGCTGCTGTCCTTTTCTGTCATTAGTTAGAACGCCCATGTGATTTGTATTTACTCCTTTGCATGTATTAATTCAGCCAAACAGTTAGATAAAACCCTGGTGAATAATATGTGTGAACATGCATATTTATAACGCCTTTATTTAGAAGATATTTCAGGGTTGCTATTGGAAGAAGATCAAAGCAACTCCTTTTCTAGTAACATTTGCCTTGAAAGCAGAAGTGTACGCAGAGTAATTTCTGTGATGTATAGAATACAAAATAACACTGCGAGAGGAAGGGATACCAAGAATAGCAAATGACCTAATTGGAAAACCTCAATTCTCTCCATTTTGGGGGAAATTGTTCGTAGATAGCATGTGGCTTATTCAGATCAGGAAAGTAGGGAAGATCATGGAGAAATGCAAATGTAATGCATCGTTTACAGATGTTGTGGTTACATTGTGGAAAGTGATCTCTCTTCAGTTTTTCCCGCAATTAAGCTCTAAACACATTTACTTGGAAACGGCCCTTTTTTGGTAGTGGTCATAAATCAGCCGAGGTTCCCGTCACAAATTCCTGAGATGCTTCCTTGCCCTCCCTTTGATTGTCTGGTTTACGGAGGATGTTTCATCATATGCTGCGAGCGTCCGTGCCAGAGATGTCCTTCCTCCCCTTTCCATAAAAGTGCAAGTTGTCACGATGGTGTGGCATTCATTATCCGCCTGTGGTTTTGCGGGCCTGGCGCCCGAGCAGCTGGGGAGCATTGGTTGTCACATTCAGCCTCCCGCCGCGGTGAAAGATGGGAGGGCAGGAGATGAGATGAGTGCTGTCCTCCTGTCTGTGTGATAAAGCCCCCTTAACCACAGTGTCTGGGCATCTGGGCACACGACGCCTCACCTCCCTCATCTACTTCAAAGCCTCGTCTCAGAAAACAGCTCGCTGTGAGGAGCTGGAATAGAAAGTAGAGCTGGAATGACGAGTACAACCGTGTGTATGTGAATTCACCGAGGGTAATCACAGTTCATTACAGCTTGGGTGATCTCTTACAGCCATCAAGTTTGGCAAGTGTGATAGGCTGAAAAATGCTGAACCAAGAACTCCAGAACTGTTCATATTCTAAATTGTCAGTGTGTAAGTACAACAGGCCATGTCTTATACGCCAACATTCCTACAATGCACCGTGCAACAACGATCATTTTATCCTCTGTCGGCAATGGCAAGTATTTTGGGCCGATGTAGCTAACGGATATCCGGGGCAAAACTTCCTCTTCCATGCAACGGTCATTGTTTAAGGTCCAATTAGCAATTTAAGATGCAAGAATGGAGTTGGAGTTCCGAGATTGCATTTCGGCCAGTGCATTCCGCCTCTTTTGCTCTCCACACAGACTGTTTACCTGCATACAACCAAAGCCCTCTCAAACGTCATTGGTCAATACTACTGGAACTACAAACGGAAACAAAATACCTTCCGATACCAAAATCGTGTCCTGTCCCATCTGTGTGACCCATTTGTGGACGGCGCCTCGGGGTCTGAAAAGTGAAGCCAATGCAGAAGTGCTTTAATCCTGCACCTTGCTAACCAAGCTAGCTAGCACTAGCTGATTACTTAGCTCCACCCTCTTGTCCAAATATGGTCACTTCTGACTCCAAAAAACACAATATGACGACAGCCAAAATGCCAAACTCGAGGTTTCAAAACAGTAGTCCACAAACCAATGGGTGACGTCACAGTGGATACATCCACTTATACAGTCGATGGACCCATTGTATTCCCTGCTTCCCCATCAGTAAATTAGGTTGTGGTTATTTTTGCTAATGCAAAATGGAGAAAACTATCGAGCCATGCTGAACGTATAGCTAATCATGACAACAAACCATGTGAGAAATAATGTGAAGCAATTTGGATTCAACACCATACGGACAAATTGTGGATAGAAGTAATGCTGTTTGCTGACTTTGTAAAATGTTAACACAGTAACATTGTCACTCAAGTAAGGCGAGACTGAATAAACTTACATAAGATATAACATATTTTATGACTCGGTTACATTTGAATTAATTACGTGTCAGTTTAACTTTGTTTAAACTATAGGCTATTTAATATTATTATTATTGGGTTTTTAAATATGATAGCTCTTGTGAGTAAAATATTATTACTGATAGGAATATTAACCAAAACTACATAAATAACACCCAAGTGGATATAAACTGGAATTATCATTTTAAACAAATGTATTTAAGTTCATTCCATGTGTTAAAGCCCTTTTTTTTTTATGGAAATGAAAGTGATGACAGCCTTTATTTGAAAACGTCACATGACCTCACACTTCATCTATGACAAACTAGTTTTGCAACAAATAGGATGGATGTTGTCATACATGCATGCAGTCATTATTCATAACAGACACATAGTGGATAGTTTAGTCATAATCACAACAACAAGCTCAGCTGAAGCGGTATAATACAGTAATACTGTGGGAAGAAGTACGTGCAATGAATAGCAGAGTCTTGACGCAACAGTAAAGTCCCAAAGGGGATACGAAAGGACAGAGCGAAGGGAGCGCTGTGGGAAAGTTCAGTGCCCTTGAAGGAGCCTGATAAGCCTGAGGTGATATGAAACCCGCGTGTTTGTATTGTGCAAATTTGTAACGACTACAAGCTCTCTGCTGATAGAGCCGTCTTACACCATGTGTTTGCAGAAAACCTGCCTGTCCAAAGGCCACGTCACGCTGGGTGTGGTGAATGTTATCTGTGTGATTTCAGTTTGTGGTGGTAATGCAGCACTGGGAGTATATTGGGGTTGTTTTACAGTCGACATACAGGTTTGGGCAGAGGCTGTTTTTCAAGAAGCTTTAACATATGAAAGGTTGTTATTGCTTCTCCCCCCTCCTGTTGGGATCCACATTGTTCAGCAGGTTCGCAGATGTGTAACTTGACCTTGCTTCTATGCAAATCACTTGAAAGCTCTCTCGCTCAACAAAGAGGGATAAAGTTCACCTACAGCGCGATGCCACACAATGGCAGGGAGGAGCCAGACGGCCTTGAAGCGGAAATGGTTTCACACTGACTGACAAGTTTGGCTACACCCAGGGTTACCCTGAAGGACAAAAACACCCTCCCCATTCTACACTTTTATCTTCACATGGACATACTTTTGCTCATCAAAAAACATGTTGCACAGCCCAGTCTCATGGAATGGCGTACGAATAACACACCAATATCTGAAGTTATTTCACGTAGTAACACAGCGCTTTTTTATGCCATTTATTTGCATCAGGCTTTCAACTGTAAACCCATCCACATGCACCTAAAATACACACTCAGAGCAACTACTGCGGAAGTGAGGAGACGTATTACACCATAGACTGTGTAAAGCAGGGGTGTCAAACCTGCAGCCCGCGGGCCAAGACCGGCATACCAAAGGGTCCAATCTGGCCCACTTTGCAAGGTGTGAAAATTGCATGAATAAGTAACTCATTTAATTTTTTCAAAAGAAAAAAAAATGCAATGCTATTCCTATTTGTAATTTCTAATAAGACTTGCAGGCCCTATGCAGGATACACTATTATAGATGCTTGCGTACATGCTATGTGACACAACACTGTCAAGCATGCTGCAGCCGGTGGAAAAGGAGAAAGGAGAAAGTGGACACAGTGTCGGGTTTTCCATAAGAAATGGACCAGTTCCTATTTTTTCACATAGGTAAATAAAAAGCCAGTGTGCTTGGTGAGTTCACAGCGAAAAATACATAAAACTTGTAAGAGCAACCGAGAACAGAGAAGGTAAATGAATGGTTGGCAGGTTTGAGGAAACAGCAGTCTGTTTTTAGTCGTAGCAGAGAGATCAGCGATGCAGCTGTGAAAGCTAGCAACATTATTGCTAAAGAAATAACATCAGCATCAAAGCCATACTGTGAGGGTGAGTTTGTGAAGAAATATAGCTGAAGGCTGCTGGAATTGTGTGCCCCGACAAACGACAGGCTTTTCCCAACATCAGTCTGATGAGAAATTCTGTGGCAGATAGGATTTCGGATTTTGCTGGAGTGGTTTTACTTGTCCGTTTGTGGCCCATTAACTAAAATTAGGTTGACAGCTCTGGTATAAAGACTGAGAAATCCATTTAGGGTGAGAGGGAGAGGCAGTGGATGGGTCCAACAAACACAGGACTTTGACCCGATGTTCGTGTCTCGTGTAAACGAGTTATGTTAACCATTGATTTTGGTTATTTACGTTGATAAGGTAACTTGCGTAAGTTAATTCAAAGGTCCTCATTTTAACCCAAACCACAATGTACAACCTAGTTTTGTTGCCCAAATATTAAGTTTTGTTTCTGTGACAGTAGCGTCATAGTTTGTCACGTAAAAGTGCTGTCAAGGGGTCATCAAATGCAACGAGTTGTGCATGAGAATGGGGCGTAAAAAAATTACATGCAAAAATCTTGAAATGCGTTATATGATGCACGAAACACGGCGAAAAGTTGCATGCTATTTATACGCTTTCCCATGAGATCACGTTGGTTTGCAGAGAGCTCATTTCTGCCTTCCTCCCTGAGGCAGTGTGACGTGCTCGGCTCTCTCATCACATGATAAAAATCGCTCTCATCAAAAAAAAAAAAAAAATGGCGTTGCCTAACAACAAGACGAGCAAAGTTCACCTCTCATGTAACAGCAGCTCTCACATGATCCTCGTGAAGTTAACCATTTACAGTGAGGAGGAAGAGGAGAGCGAGGCTTATTCTGGGTAAACAGGGTGCTGCGGTGTTGTCTTTTTGAACTAGTTAACCCAGCTATTCACTACCTCACCTCTCTGCTCATTAACACACAACGTGCAGGAACACGAAACTCGTCATCCTACACCGAGACAAAGCTCAGCTTCCTCCTGCCACAAAACAATGCATGCGGGGCGGTCAGAGCAGCGCTCCCATTATGAAACCGCTCTGTCACAAGATGAGCGCCTCACAGGAATGCTGTTGTGACACATGCATGCTGTTGACACAAGGGTTAAACATTGAACTGCTTACACACACACACACACACACACACACACTTAAACTGCCAAAAGGGTGGGAGCTTTAACCGCCCCAGCGACCAGTTGGTCGGCAGTTTGTATTTATCTTTCCACTTTTGGCTGGCTGCGTCCTCCGCCACCTCCCAACAGGTTTATCAAAGGAGAAGTCCTCTCTCGCTCTAACTGCAGCCAGGTGCAGTACAGTGTAATGATTCACACAGCAGACACAATACGCCGCAGCAGATTGTCTCGTATGTTCCGAGCTTTGCAGAGGTCACCGAGTGCGTGTGCGTGTGTGTGTGTTGAATGTCATGTGCTGATCCCTGGCTCGGTGCTGGTGCAGCGGGTTCAGCAGGAGTTCAGCACAAATTCATTATTCATGCATTTCTTTATACCAAATGATGGCACAGGGGAGCCTCTTCTCTCTGAAAAGGTCCAAGTGCTTGAATGTTCTTCCACTATTATTCACTCAGTTGTATTTTTAATTTCTTTTTCAAATGTGGAGGAACAGAATTTCAGAGGAGGTTTATGTAGGCTATTTGCAGGGTTGGGGAGTAAGGGAATACAACAGGATTATGTATTTAAAATACAAAATATCTTACAGTTACAGTTGAAATTGTTGGCATTCTGAATACAGTTAGTCTTTTAAAATGGACGACTTGATTACTTTATTAACTTCGCCAAGGGAGTTATGATTTCGGTTTGTTTGTCAGCAGGATTACGTTAAAAAAAAAACTACTGCCCGATTTATACGAAACGTGGTGGAATTGGGTGTAGTATGGGCCAAGGAAGAACCAATGACATTTTGGAGTGTATCCAAATCATGGGGCAGATACACGAATTATGTTTCACTTTGGTTAACATTGTGAGATAGGGTATGACCTTGGTGGAGGTCTGCGCTCTCCGACTGTCCTTCCAGTTTGTTTTTGTTGTATTTGCTCTAAATTCATGAGACATGCAAAAAACAGGTTTTTTTGTGAGCTACAATTTGTGCGCACGCAGTGCACATGACAATGGCAGAGGAGACACACAGCCAGAACACTATCTTTTTGGAAATATAAGACCAAGACAAATGAGCTCAGCAAGATGATTCTGAAGTATTCCAAAAGTATCTATATGTTACAATTTACATTTGTAATCTGCAGGGGAATACTTTTGAAAACGAACCCTCTTATTTACTCACTTATTTATGCACTCAGAGGGTCTGAATTTTAAAAAGTGTTCAGTTGTTTGTTTCTTGGATGTAGATGTTGCCTTGTACGATAAGCACAGGAAACGTATCGGTGTGTAATTCTTTACAGAAGGGTGTCTTCAGTTTAATGTGTGTTGGCAACGCTTTGAAAAATCCCTGCTTAACAATTCTAGGAAAGCCGAGCCACCTGGAAATCTCATGACTTCCTGAATCTAATTCCAGGCCGAGCTATCAGACTGTCTGACTAGCAGCTTTCATTGAGGGGTGTAAACAGTGAATGTCAGGCATGTTTGCCAGAGCCAGTGTTGAATCAGGCATTAGTACTCATGTAATGCCTGCAGTGAACTCAAATGCCCCGACAAAGCCCTGATTATATTTTCTCCCCCGTCTAACAGATTTATAGTACACTGTGAACTCCAAGAGAAAGCTGGCACGGGCTGGACTCGTGAACAGGCCTCTACGTAGTCTATTCTTGTTGTTTTTGAATGCAGTCTGCACTTTCCTCCAACCGTATAATAACACACGTTAGCTAAGGCTTGCCGTTTTGATAACCTACAATTGTGACCTGAAATGCGCACACAGAGCAAACAGAAAAACAGAGCAAAGGTATGACACCACCAAGGGAGAATCCAGAACAAAATCCCCTCTCATGTCACTGCGTGCTGGGCTGGCGGATCGTGACCTCATCCAAAGTTTACACGCAGCCGCCTCATGCTGCTTTGTTATCTTCAAAACTTGCAAACCAGCACATTCCAGCCCTCAGCGGCAACAAAAAAATGTCAGCGTGCAGATCGTGCTGCGCCGTGAGAAACGCGATAAGCAAATAAATGAATACTTCACCAAGTGAGCAGCAGCACATTTCAGAAAGTAAAGAAAACACATGTGCAGCTGCACACACACACTTTCATGAGCAGAAGGGCAGAGATGTTATATAGGTCAGTTGTGGACTCTGATTGGAGCTTTGCGTGTCTGCTTACTCAGCAGCCCGCACCGAGCTTAGCTCGCTTTCAGTCTTTTTTTAAACAGACCACAGGGTAGTAAATAGCTACGAGGAGGATCACAGCCTTCACAGCTGATTGGCTTGATGCTCGCCTGACATAAACAGGAAGCCGGCCGTGCGAGTCAGAGAGAGAGGGGAGCGAACAAAGACGGAAGGACCAGAGACAAGCAGAATGTGGTGGCAAGACAAAGAGAGAATGTGTAAAAGCCGGAGGGATTTAGAAAAAAAAAAGAAAAGAAAAAATGGTCTTTCTGTTTGTGCCATGTGACTCATGGAGGAATTCAGCCTGTGATTCAGTTCTCTGCATTGTCAGCATGCACAGTGTGCAATGATGGTGGTGATGAGGTGTTATTGGTAACAGTAGGGCAGGAGACCACAAAATTATGCCACTCATAAACTGTAATCATATCATATTCATTCGGCAGTAGTTTCATATCTTTGCATGTTTACATATCATTTGGTATCTTTGTATCCAGTTTGTGAAAGTGTAATGAGATCATGGAGCAACTTCAAATATCAGACTGTGAATTAAAAAAAAACAAGAAAAACAAGCTCCTGTATTAATTTACACATTTTGAGAAAAGGATTGCACCTCTAATTGTACACTTCTATTTCAATCGTAAGTTGTGAGACTTCAGCTAAAGTGAAGCTAATTCACATTTTTATTTTTATCAGGTTGCACGGCTTTTGTATTACGTAAGTGAAGTATACACTGACTAAAATTATTTCACTTCCCTTTTGGGTACACACTACACAAGTTCCCTTTTTTACACCTGCTTATATATTTGTGTATTGTCAGATAATGTAAAGAAGATACACATATTTAAAGGTCCCGTATTGTAAAAGTGTGATTTCAATGTCTTGTTTTTATTATAAAGCAGGTCTAGGTGCTATACAGTATAAATACTGTGAAGGTATCAAAATGCTCAATCCACAGAGAAATGCACACAGCTGTATTCAGAAACTGTGCCTTTAAATGAGCCATCAGGACTTCTGTACGCTTGTGATGTCACAACTATGTATGTATGCATGTATGTGCATGCATGCATGTATATATGTATATATGCATGTATGTATGTATGTGTAAACTTACCATTAAAAAGTTAATGGTAAGGGACCATTTATTTTTATATATAATTTATTTGCTCACATGTAGTAATGTGTAGGCCTAACATGGTTGTAACCGTTAGTTCCATGTCTTGAATACACGCAAGAAAGGCAGCCCAATGCTTTACAAGGGAAATAGTCATAAAATGAACATAAAACAGGGATAGAATCCCATAATTCATGTAAAATATGATGGGCAATAATATGGTGTCCATGTTTCTTTCCACATTCCGACTTCAAGCTGCTTCAAGCTCATGAACACGCAGAAGGAACGACTTTCCAACTCGGAAACCGACCATGCTAGGAGCACATGAATGCAGCAACAGATGCGGAAGACCCGGAAACACC
>JAOVVB010226042.1:0-10478 GCA_028570985.1 Heterobranchus longifilis
GGGGAGAGGAGGGGAGAGGAGAGGAGAGGAAGAGGAAGTTGAGAGGAGGAGGAAGGTGAGGGGAGGGGAGAGGTTACCGGTATTCCTGCAGCCATGGCAGACAGCAGTTTTTGTCTCCATCTGTCCTTCCCTGTCACTGTCCCGTCCTCCTGCTTCTCTGGCTGCAAGACAGAGGGACAGGTTACACACACACAGACACAGACACAGACACACACACACACACACACACACACAGACACACACACAGTGTACACAGACCTCCCCCCCGCTCAGAAGCCAACTCTGTACTGTACTGCCCGTGCTGCACTGACACAAGTCTCCCTTTAAGCCATTAGCAGCTACAGACTATAAACTAACTGATGCACTTATCTCTATATTGCAGTAGAAGAGCAGAGTTATATGTACAACGTCAGTGTATTTGGGTGTGAATTTCAACCTCTATGTTCTTGTGGTGCCACAGTCCACTATGATGATTTTTATGTATGTATGTATGTCAGTATTGCAAAATAAATTATCGGACGATTAAAAGCCAAATTGCTTTCATTGATTTAACAGGCACAGCATCTACACACTTGATACAGTAGTTGGCGGTATGCACCTTTAAAGTTTGTGATCCGCCAATAAACACGTATTGATTATGTATGATTTGACAGATTATGTCAAAACATTTAACTTGAATTCTGAAGCAATGTGCTCTATTAAAGCCAAAGTATGTTTGTGAAGTTTTTTGATGTACTAGAAAAAAATGAAAGCACATTTGAAGAGTCAGAAGAATTGTTTGTTTTTGTTGCGTTAACAACAGTGATGTCAGGGGCGGCCTCCCGCTCGACAGGTAGAGAGCTGAGTCCTGCAGCGGCCCGGGTTTGAATCCGACCTTTGCTGCGTGTCGTCCCATAAAGGCAAAATGGCCCAAAAAACAATAGGCCATCATCCATCTTTGTTCACTACATTTACGTCGTTCTTACCCTCAGGTGTGCATAAACTGCAGGTTATGAAGTTCTTTTTAAAATACAAAAACGTGAAATGATTGGTTATCTTATCGGTAGCAGCCATGAGAAGCAGGTTTTCGGTATCGGCTGAAAAAAATCCATATGGGGCATCCCTACTACCGTGACCTCTGTGTGGTGCTTTTTCTTGTTCTTGAAACACAGCCAGCAGGTGGCGTATGTTGACACTGTCCCAACAACAGAAAAACACCAGTGGGACCTTCAGTGATTGTTATCCCCAGCTCAGGTTGTGGGACGGTGTGGCGGGGGGGCTCATGTACCGTGTGCCTCTCTCGGGCTGTGGCAGGAAGCCATCTGCTGCAAAGCAAAGTGTATGTGGGCCAGCAGGACTCAATGTGATTGACCCAATTTACAGAGGGAATCTAGATCATTCCCAATCATTAGATTATCACACTAATGTCTGCTGCACGCTTTGGAAACCAAAGTATCAGACTGCATCTGGATCATCTGATTCCAAATGTGAAGACGGAGCCAAGTGCAAGAGTTTCATGATCAACTGATTACAAAGGGGGGGGGGTTCTCCCACAGAATGCAGTACAGTACTGTAATCCTGAGGCCATCCTGTGTATTTTAAAACCTGCGCTTATCATAATTTGCTGTACATGTTATGAAAGAAATGAGGTTTACTGTGTAGTACCTTTCCATTGGTATTGTTGACGGTCGGGTCCAGCTATGAGAGTGAATTCATACGTTGTTCACAGTTAATTACTCATGAGTTCAACAGGCTTTATGGGAAATGTGGTCCTACGCACTTAAAGGACGGCAGTTTCTTTCCTACCTCGTTCTTTTTCTTCTTCTTGTTATTTTTTTTCTGCTTCCTCTGTCTCTTCTGAAGGAGGATGGTCTCGTATTTTGGTCTGGGATGTTCCTGAAGAGAAAACAGGAGAAAGAGTCAAATATGTGTATTACATGTAGTATGTACATGTATGCGTGTGAGTAATTCTCATGTGTGTCTGTTAGAGGTGTAACAGGTTCGGTACAGGACATTCGGTCCGGTATGTGACATTGGTTCAGTACTCCGTGACCCAATCATGTCAAAAATAGTCTATTTATGTCTACTACTTGCACACACGAGAAAGTCTGGAGCATGAGTTTTAGCCAGAAAGTTTTGGCAGCGCACTATTTGGCTGGACCGCAACAAAGCTGGGGAGAGCCCTATAAATGGGAAAGTCTGTCGCTGACTGATGGAATGATGAAGTTACACCATTGGTCAAACTCAGTGATGACATCAGCGTGTGTTAGACTGGAGTAGCACTGCCCTCTTGTGGCAAAATGTGCAACTGCACCGTTGAGGTAATTAAGAGGCGTAACGAGGGGCGCGTTGGAGAAACGGAGTGCAAAGTGGACTTTACTGCATCTCAGTGGTGTCAGTTGTGTGCGTCTCTGATGAAACATGAGTAAATCCACTTATTTCTGACTGAACGGGACATTTATTGAGACTTTCACAGCATTTTGGTTGATTTAATTAAGGCTGTTTTGCTGATGCTGAGCTAATTTACTCACCATGTAGCTTGTTCATGCTAACGCTAGCTCAGCTGCTACTTTCTGGTGAAACTGCTGGATGTGGACTTTTTTTTTGTTTGTTTACCGATATGTAAATTACATGTAAAGCCTGAAATATACTTGCTGTTTGACCAGCCGTTTGCGCAGACGTCACGTTAATTTCGGAGAACATACGGACAAAACGGACGCAGAATATGTGAGGCAGTGTCATGCGTTCATATTTAAAATCAAGTACATTTCCAGCTTAAGTCTGTTTGCATTATTACTGTCTGCAACTTAAAGGAGCAGTCCGTGTAATATCGTCCCTGTGTGACAATAAATTATTGTAAATAGCATGATTATATTGTTGAATTCATTTAATTAAAGCAGTGCTCAATTATTTGACCCAAATGTAGCTCCACTATGCCATATGATACTTTAGTACACAACAAAGAAATATTACTGGGACCACTACAGATGAATATCCAGGAGTTTACATTATAGACACCAGCGCTGACTATCCCTGCAACAATGTGGACACACAAACAGTTTACACCTCGTCTCGTTGTATCAGATGTCAGGAGATGTTTCGACAGTGTTTAATCCTTATTTGCGCTTAAAGCCAGTTAGTAAATATGTTTACTTGCAACAAACACAGCATGCCCGGAGCTGATGTCTCTCTGTCTCCCTGTCTTTTTAGGGCGGATGGGACCACATCACAGTGAGAGGGAACTCCATGGAGCCGCCCCGCATCCGTCTCCCCTCTCTGACAGCCGCAGCCCCTCAGAGCCCCCTCCCCGTCAGCAGCGCAGAGGTTAACGGCAATGCTGTGGGGTGCTACACACACACATAAACACACACACACACACACACACACACCGTCCAACACACACATACCTGTACATAGCCATGCGAAAACCACACTACCTTTGTAGTAATATGTCGTTTTTGTTTAAAATGACTCCTACTTTTAACACGGGGAGTAGCAGCAATGATAATTCAACTGTAGAGGACGGCTTTTAGTCTTCACGTTAGTCAGTGTAACAGAAAGTTGTGACTTTCAAAACAATCTTAATGCTGAGCTGAATCTGTCTCCTTTTCGCTGAAGACAATTTGTAGTCTTTTCACCCGAATGTTGTTGATTTTTATGAAGCTGCATACAGGCATTTCAGTCTAATTTTGCCGTTTGTCTTCGATCACTGAGATTGAACTTGATGGTCTTAATGCATTTTTTTCCCTTATTTATTCATCAGGCTGTATAGAGGACCTCGTGTAAGGTCGAGATGAACGTGGGAGTTTTATGAGGGTTCTTTTTTTTTAAAGGGAAAACGTGTGTGTACTTTAAAGGGGACATATTATGAAAAACTCACTTGTCTACCAACCCAGAAACTGTGAAATAAGACAACCCGGTCAGTTTTTTGGAGGCTGCCTAGATCAGAAAACATGGGATTCAACAACCCCCTTCCTATGTCACATGCAGGCTCATTAGAATATACCACCCCCTCCCCCCCCCCAACTGGAGTATCTCCACCCACGGTTTAAAGGTATACTACGCAGGATTTTGCTAAAAAAAGAAAGTATAGACTAATACAAAAGTAATCTTTCTCAATCGTCACTTATGACCCACTAGAAGTGTGTGTCTGTATCTACAGAGACCCTGCCCTCTGCCGGTATTTTCTTTTTAGTTTGCTGCGTGAGGGACGTTTGTGGGCGTCACCCTTTGGGCACGAAGCTACGAAAATAGCGGACAAAGCGCAGAAAAAAACGCAAATGTAGCGAGGCGAAACACCAAGTGAATCTGGGGTTTGCTTTCACTTGCGTTGAGCCAGAGTTTGAATATTGTGTTTACAAATGTTAAGCGACAATTCCTGCGTAGTATGCCTTTAAGAACTACCTTTGCAAAGGTGCGCTGTATTTTTCTCGCGAGCCAATCAGAGCAGACTGGGCTTTTTCGGGAGGCGGGCTTAAAGAGAGAGGTGCTAAAATTGAGCGTTTCAGACAAAGGGTGATTTCAGGTATATTCAGACAGACAGTATGAGAAAAATAATGTGTTTTTTGAACATTAAAGCATGAAAACCTGTTCTAGTAGAAACCCAAAATACAAGTATGAACCTGAAAAATGAGCGTAACGTGTCCCCTTTAAATTACAGTTGCTTAGCTGCTGAAGTGTCAGCTCCAGGGCTGGCCTTGCTATTGTATACAACAACAAAAAAAATATGTTTAATGTTATTTTAGCCCATAGGCAACACGTTAACACATGTTCCAACAGAGTAAAGCCTGATTACTCTGGAAACAGAAGAAACAGGATAGAGCTGGCAGGACAATGCTTGATCCTCGCATCACTGGCTGCTAATCTGACATTTTATATCCCCCATTGGTTTCTAATGTCATCGGTTTCTCAAAGGACTTTTTCAAGCCTAAATTTGGGTGTAATGCGTGCAACAATCCTGCCAATTGTTCGGAGCGAGAAAATCCGATTTAGGGTAATGTGGTGGAACCTGCGTGGATGGGTGATAGGCTGAGACAAATCAAGGCAAGCACCCCAGAAATATAAGCTTTAGTCCACGGATACTCAACTTGCTCTGCCCGGGGGCCACTTTTGCTAAATGACAGGAGGCCAGGGGCCAGTTAATAAACAAACATTAATAATATTTTACCACATAAAATGAATAAACATTAAACTAAATTAACTTGGGACAAGGATTGACACTCGGCCTGTCTGATAAATCGTATATTTTACTGCATTTAATAGCTGCGACTGCATTTAAATGTTTTGGTTACTTTTGAAATGCAACATTAAAGCTGGAAACTCTCTCTCACTTTCATAAACATAAACCATAAATATGCCAGGGACAGCATGAAAAGCATATTTGGATCCTAACCTGGCCCTTTTATTTATAAACAAGCTCTATTTTTGATGCTTTTCATGCACTCTGGCACCTTATTTACATTTTAAAAAAATTCAACATCAATTTATTTTCATTGTCAATTAGAAAATAGTCGGAGGGCCACCAGGCACCCGTAAGTTGAGTATCACTGCTATTGGTACAGCTGAGATCGTAACTTCTTGTGGGGGAAAAGAAAAAAAAATACTTTGTATTTTTTCAGGAAATTAGATGGTTTTTATCATTGACAAGACCTGCACTGGCTTTATTTACCTGTGGTGGCTGCTGCTTGCCTTGTACAAACAGTTGACTGATGTTTTATAAAGATTTTAATGTTGTTTTGTAAAAAAAAAAAGAAAAAAATATTATGTCGTTGTCATGGCGTATGTGCAATGGTTGGCGTTGTAAATAAGGGAAAAGGTGTGGATTACTTGTAAAAGTCTTGTGGTTGAAATGCTAAAACCGAACCTTCCTCTTTCTCAGGTTTGCATTTGCATGCCGTCCACTTCCTGTTGGTAGTAGAATGACTGAGCAATGAGAAGAAAATGTTGAAAAAAAAAAACACTATATTTTTGTTATAAATCTGTAAGATATTAATATTATACAATATAGTGGTTGCTGCAATGGTGATATATTAAGGTGGAGTAGTGTTTGTACATTTAACGAAGGGCAATTAAAGATATTCCATTAATAAATATTCATAACCACACTGACGAGGCATTATTTTATGTTAATGGAGGCCTGAATTAAATGTTGCTGTCTAAATACGATGCCGCTTTTGGAAAAGTGTACAGAGATGTGTCTGTATTATCTGTGAATAACTAACATCATGCCGTGTTACTGTAGCGTGCAACACATCAGTGCTGTGGATTTCTCAAGTGTTGTGCATGGTCAAAGTACCAGTCCTTGTCAATAAATAAATGTGTTTATTGATAATAACTCCCCAAATAGTTCCTCCGGATATTTTCCACTACACATGTCCTGCCTCGGGACACAGAAAGTCAAATAACACACACTTTAAATATCATCTGTGCTTTCCAGCTACGGCTGCTCAACCTGTAAGAAAACAAGCGTTCATCTGCAAAAAACAGATATCTATGTTTTTTTTTTGTTTTTTTTTTTAAAGTCCAATCCAGGGAATATCAATCAAACTGGTGTTTGGTTGTTTTGATAAGATATCTCAAAAATATTTTCAGGAATCTTGTTTGTTTTTTTATTGTGCATTCAAGGGAATATCAATCAAACTGGTGTTTGGTTTATTCGTTTTTAAGACATCTGTTTTTGCAAATGAACTCGTGTTGAGCAAACACACCTTTTACCTCCAACATTTCAATATTTAGGCTTTGCTGCTTGTCTTTCTTTTCGTGGCAGTTATGACTAGAGGCTACGCTCAGCAGGTTTCTCAACCGAAAACACACAAGATAGATCACAAGATAACAACAAAAGAGAACAAGTTCCTGCCCCGGCTCAAACCGTAGAAGAAGAAAAAAAAAAAAAAAAGAGACAGAACGGCGAAAGATTAGCCCTTCGTTTTTTTGAGTACGAAATGAGTCTTCTCACTCTTCGTAAAAACCACGATCCATCTGCGTTTGTCCAGTCTGCAGTGTTTGTGGTCCTCAAATCATTCCACACTTTCCATGAAGGGACAAGTTGTAGACGACCCCGCCTCTTGGCTTTGGCCGAAGCACGGGTTTCACTGTGAGAGGTCTATGATCTGGAACGGCACCCGTTTCCTACAGAGAACTGAAGGATCTGGATATCGTTGGAGATGTTGGCCCTAAAGGTCTCCTGGTCTCCAAACCTTGCAGCCGCTGTTAGCTGCGCTGGCTGAAGCTGTGCATGTGGGTGAGGTACTGGGTGAGATCATCCTCCCCCTCCTCCTCCAGGTGCTGCTGGTAGCACTGCAGCAGCTTGGCGGCGCTGGCCTCTGACGGGACCCCGCCCGCGGGCAGGCACGCCCCCGACATGTCCACGACGATGGTGGTCAAGGCTTTGATGTAATTCTTCGCCAGGGTCAGCGTCTCGATCTTGGACAGCTTCTTGTCGGTCTTGACGTGGGGGATGGCCTCGCGCAACGCTTGGAAGGCGTTGTTGAGTTTGTGCATGCGCTGGCGTTCCCGCTCGTTGCTCTCCAGGCGCCGGACGCTGCGTTCCTTGGTGCTGGAGCCGCGCTGCCTGCGCCGCCGGCCTCCGCCTCCTTGGCGCTTGCCGTCCCCGCCCCTCAGAGACCCCCTCCAGGAGCCGCCGATTCGGACGGAGGCCTCCGAGTCTTCCTGCTCGCTGGAACCTGGTTCCGTGTCCGGTTCTAGTTCGGGCTCGGGGTCAGACCAGGTCCTCCTGGATGGTTTCACAGCCTTCCCTTTGGACTTCATCCTCCTTCACAGTGTCGATCTCACGGCTTCAACAGGCCTGGAAGAAAAGACGGGAATGTTAGAGAAGGTAAGAAAAACGTTCTCAAATATACAAAGGTGACATTTTAAAGGTCCCATATTGTAAAAGTGAGTGTCTTTTTTTATTATAAAGCAGGTCCACATGCTATATAAATACTGTGAAAGTATCAAAACGCTCAATGCACGGAGAAATGCACACGGCCCGTTTTCAGAAACTGTGCCTTTTAAAACGAGCCGTCAGGACTTCCGAGAAGTTGTGATGTCACAACTAGGGGTGTCACAATTTTGATTCTAAATCCATCTTTCAATATCGATCATCAAAATCAAAAGCAGGATCGGCGATTCTCCCAGTATTGGTTTTCTCTCCATCCCCGTCTACTTACAACACTTCACAGACGACACAGTGGCCGTTAGCATGCTAAAGCGTAGCAGCCTGCAGCTTAACGTTAGCTTACCAGTAGCCTGCAGCTTAACAGAACAGTAACAAGAGAAACAACAGTACTGGATAATCCTCCTGCTTCCCTGAAGTCACTGTTTTACCTTCCCCGTGAGTCATGTAAACAAACAACGGAGCAGCATGTGGTTGCCGATGGGACTTCATGGTGCATTCATGTGCACCTCGTAAAGTCATGGTGCATTGAGGTGCGCCTTGTAAAACTTGGAGAAAACTCAAGCTGTTGTCTATTAGTAATAAATAAAATCGAATCAGTCATCCCCTGGCTGCAGTGACGGTGCGGAGACACCGAAAGCACAGATGCGGAAGACCCGGAAATGCTGACCAATCAGAGCAGACTGGGCTTTTTTTGGGAGGGGGTGCTTAAAGAGACAGGCGCTAAAACAGAGCATTTCAGACAGAGGGTGAATACAGGTATATTCAGACAGGCAGTATGAGAAAAATAATGTGTTTTTTGAACATTAAAGCATTTAAAACATGTTCTAGTAGAAACCCAAAATACAAGTATTGTCCCCTTTAACATGAAATCATGAAAGTGTTTTTATACCGTCTTCTCCCGGTCAGCAAGTAATCCCCGAATTTCTTAATAAGCCCGTCTCCAATTCAAACAGCCCTGCATCCTGTTGTATCTAATCAGGCTCTCGCAGTGTGAAAACTCCATGATGCTGGTGTGTTAATCTACGCCTCTCTTATCCCCGCGGCCCTGCGATAATGCCCATTTCAAGGTTACACTCACAAAAACCAGAGAGAGCAGCCAGCACTCAGCTAATTCACCTCCAATGCTCTTTAACTTCATTTTAACCAGTGGTGGAATGCAAATAAGCACATTTACTCAAGTACTGTAGGCCTCCCACTACTACTATCTCCACTACATTTATTTTAAAGCTTTACTACTTTAGATTTATTACAAAATATAAAATAATTTTGGAAATAATGACATACAGGATAAGTCAAGCTACCACCAGTATATAATATTTTGTTTAAGACTGAGCTGTAGAACAACTTTTGTAATATAATGTAAATGGAATGATTTGTTTGAACACTGCAACACAATTTTTTTTTTGTGTCTTGTAAACCCATGAGGGTTGGGCACTTTGTTTGCATGACAGAAATAAAGAAATCATCAATCATCATATATAAAGTAATTAAAACTAGCTCCACTTTTACATAACTATAATCCAATAATATATGATTCTGAAATAGCTCAATCTCTATATTAAGTACTTTTACTTTTTTTAAACTTTTACTTGAGTACAATTTTGAATGTAGGAGTTTTACTCATAGGCCTAACAGGTTGGGGTTTTTTTACGTTTTTTTACACAATAGTATTGCTACTTTTACTGAAGTAAAGAGTACTTCTTGCACCACTGTTTTAAACCAGTAGATGTTTATCTTAGAATCCGTTATTGATAGATGAACTTCCTGAAGTCAGTCACTATATTGACATTTGCTGTATTTAGTTTGAGGGTTCACAACAGGTGAGCGAGCAATGGAAATATCTTTAATCCATATGATCAAATATGCTAATGAGTTAAAACTGCTAAAAAACCTTTCAGATAAAGCTGTTTTACATAGATTAGTCCACACAATAAAAAGACAAAAAAAAAAAACTCCAGGGCATCCCTCTCTTTATTTTCCTAAGCCAAGTTTCATCATCAGTGTTGTAGCTGATATGAGATAAACAGGCAAAAGTCGCACAGCAGCCATTAAAGTGAATATTAAACAAAACATTTAAAAGTCTTACCTTGGCAGTGAAACTTCCTCCTCCTGAGTGTTTACAGACAAATCGTCACCATGCAATCGGTCATTCAAAGTACCATCATATTATAAAGTAAAGAGCAGAGACAGCAGCAGCAGCAGCAGCAGACACACATGCACGCAGATAACTGTCACATGCGAGCTACCTGTAGAGGACTGATGTACACGTAGCGCTGCTCAGCCAATCAGAGAGCTCAGCAGCTCTGTGCTCCGCCCACTGCTGCACAATGCAACAATACTACAAGTGTGTGAGCTAAAACATGGACTATATCCAATAGAAAATAATGGAAATTAATAACGGAAAAAAATCCCATAATTTTTATTTCATAACCACTTGTTGGTGAAGTATTCAGATCATTTACTAAGACTAAGATAATTAGCAATACTTGCATTCAATATTTTACTTACAAATATAAAAAAGTAGTATACTTTAGTGTATTACAAATATATTTTAAGTATACTAAAGTTATACTCTTACTTTTTGTGCTTACTTTAAAGTATA